>JAAGNO010003649.1:25304-39638 GCA_033439905.1 Ceryle rudis | reverse complement strand
GTAAGGGACATACCTGCTACAGGGAGGATTGTTTTCACCAGCAGAGGTCTTGGACCTTACCTTGAGAAAGCAGCTGCCTTTCTTTCTCCACCTACATTCTAAGGTTAGGGGTTGGGTTGGTTTTTAAACCGCCTTTTACTTGCCACAGTAATTTTAAACAGGGTATTTTAGTCGGTTTGGATATTTGGCAGAGAACCAGATGTGCCTTTAAAAAAAAAAAGAAAAACCAAACTCAAAAGAGCATAAACACCTCAGTGGTCTTGAACCACTGCAAGGAAGCCTGGGAAGTACTGAGGGGCCTGTCTGCACCCTGTGCAGTTTTCAGGAGTTCTGTATAATCGAAGAGGGGACCAAAACTACGAGCAGCAGCTCTTTTCTTTAGAGCACGGTGCAGAGCTGCTTTAATTTGAACAGGAAAGGTCCAGGTAAGTACTGAAGCACTCCAGCCAAGGTTCAAATATTTTATTTTGTATTCATATAGTATGAAGTTTCTTATAGTTCCCACAACATATGATGTAGCATGCAGAGGAAAAAACTAAACATTCAACAGAAATCATTTTTCCCCACACAAACTTAAAAAAAAAAAAGAAAACAAAAAAAAAACCCACAAAAAACCCCAACCAAACAAAAAAAAACCCCCACAAACAAACACCTCATCCCTCCCCTTCCAGTCCCCCTAAGGAAATAACATTAGCACTAATTTCTATAATGCCAGCCAAGATATGCACAAGCAAGTAAGAGAAACCAAAAGCATTTGCTAAAATGTTTGTAACAAATACTTATGTACAAAAAATTCACAAAAGACTAGTTCCCCCTTGAAGCAGAGCACATGGCAGTTGACACTGGAACAGATAAAACCACTGGCTGGGATTATAAACCACGTACTGATCCAGAGGAAGAAAAGTTACATGTAGTGGAGATTTTTGTTTTGAACATTAACATTTACCAAAGTTTGGCAACATTATCTTTTAAATTATGCAAATTATGTAAACAAGAGGAACATTTCAAATCGATCTACATGCAAAACTTCATGTCATGCAAGGACACCAAGCACCTGGATTTCTCTCTCACAGACAGAGCCCATGATGTGCAGCACTCAGTTGAAGGAACAGCTATGGCAGACAGGTGCTCGACTGAAGTAGGTTCAGACAACCTGCGCTTCCCACTGCTAATTATAAAACAATTTCTTTTTTAATAGAAAAACTACTATACAGGAAAGATGTGTACTGTCCTAGAAAACATAGCAAATGTTTTTCTTCTGGCCAATAGTACCATTGCAGAAAAGGGAAGGGATGATATAAAGTTGTAAAACGTGGCTCGCTACTTTTATATCACACAAACGTATCAAGTTACCGTCCGTTACAAATCATGATATGGACAAAGCTAGAAAAGAAAAAAAAATATCTCCGGTCAAAGGACCGGAGAACCGCAAGAGGTATAAATTTAGATAGCGTGAAGTTTTCCTCCTCTATGGCATAGGTTAACAGATTTTCCCCCTGTACGAATCCTATATACATACATATATATAAAATATTACCAGTTAGTTATGCTACCTGTAGTATTCTTTAAATACAGAGGGGAAACTATCACGGTTGAAACAACAGGATTTAAATGAAGAGTTTAAATGGCAAGAACATTTTGTCATGGAAGTACTGTATAAAATAAGTAGATGGGAATCCTGCACAGTTACACTGATCCTAATTTCATTAAGCTAAGCACAAGAGAAAATCGTCAATGTGTCTAACGCCTTGAGCAGCCCTATCTAAAAAGACCCCAGAACTGCAGATTTGCCTTAACTTCAGGACAGCTGTAGCTGCTCCCCGTTCCTAGGTGATGAAATCTAGCGGCCATCAAAGCATTCTGCGGTTACTATACGCACACAAGGGCTAGTTCTTGGCAGTAGCATTAAACTATATTCTCCTATTAACTAGAACTGTACTAAGTTATTTAGCAAAGAGACACAGTCCCTGGTAATATATTAACAGGTATAAATAAACTTCGTCTCCTGTGTTACAAAAAAAAAAACAAACCCCAAACGTAATTAAGGTGAATTAATAAGAAGCAATGCTTTGTCAGCCAGTCAATATATAGAAACATCTGAACAGTCACAGGAAAAGGAAGAGAGTTGACCTAACACCCAGTTAAAATTTTACATTCTTCTACTATATATATAAAACTGTGTGAAATAAAAGTAAGGATGTATATCCATATATTGAACTGTTAATATTCTGCTTGGCACTTTGTACTCTAGTTTTGTTTCTGAATCAAGTATATTAAATTAAAGCCCACCTAGCTACTACATATAGAAAGCTACATATATATCTATATATAAATACACACATATATATAGATAGATATTTCCTTGTTATAAAAGATGAAGAAAAATAAATTAAAAAGCCAACCCCTTCCCTTTCTCCACCACACTGATATGCTCTTTCCATCTTTGCTGTCCTTCAGACTTTAAAGTGCTACACTGAGTTATTGAGAGAATAAAAGTTCAATAACACTTAGTTGGCTTCATGAGGCTCATGTTGGAAAAATGTGGCTTCACAGAGAAAAAATACTTCCATTTAAATACACAGAGAGCATTGCTGGACGTCTTGAGCAGATCTTCAGAGATGGAGAAGAAAGCAAAAGTGTTGGGTGGTGCCCTACAGAGTCACACGTCTACAACCATCTTTTTGTGGATATCTAGGCCTCCTACAACCTGGGAGAAAAATAAATGTTCATTGAAAGTTAGCAAGACACAAAGAACCCGCTTTATTCAGAAGATGCATTTCAGTTGCTTGTAATTAGAGTATTGCCCTGGCCTCTCCAAACCAATTTACAAGTACTGTGAGATATGTGGACAAACTATGTATTTGTTACCCGAGGTAGTTTTATTAAGGCAATGTACACACTGAAGGGCCTGAAAAAGTGTAAATTACACCATTTTGGCTCCCCCAGCTCATACTCTCACCCTCTCATCATTTCAGCACGTTAATGAAATGCTGACCTGACTTCTAAACCACCTTTTTACCGTGAATCTCCACGAGAAGCAAAAGGCCTTTGGAAAGGTGTCAGGATACCTGACAAAACCACACACGCCCCAGAAGAACTAGACGTGTTCACAAAGGCGCGCGGTTCAGGCGCAGAGAAAGGAAAGGCAAGATGCAATGACAGAGGAGCTTTTTATAATGCAGAAACAAAATTCAAAGGCCAAATACCACAAACAAAAAAAGTATTTTCATAGATAGGTAACACAAAATTCAAAGCAGGTAAAATGCACAAAGAGATTGTACGAATGAAAAGCGTCTTGTCAGGAGGTCAACAGAAACTGAAGACATTAAAAGGAAGGTTAAAAAAAAAAAAATCAAGCAGCAGTACAAGACAGGAAGTCTGGGCAGAAGCCCAAGTCAAAAGAAAAGTAACGTGATTATTTGATAAATGGCTAGAAGGCAACAGCCCAGTGGAGAAAATAAACAGGTATTTCACTAATCTAGGCATTTGCAGGCTGCAGCTCGTTCCAAGCTCTTTGCAGATGACGGGCATTTTCACAACGCCACAAAAAAAGCTGAATTCCACCCAAAAAAGTTGCAGATAATAAAACTTTTTTGCTTTAATAGTTTTGTGGAGGGCAGATCTATTTTTCATTTCACTTATTTTTTAGAGCTTGCATTGATCATGAGTACGAACAAGTTATGTTTGAACTGAAGTTGTAAATTCAAAGAGTAGGAAGCAAAAGCAACGCTTGAGTGCCTGTGGGTTCGCACCGTGCTATGCAGGTGTACGTTCATTAATACACCATCTAAACTTGGTGTAAACTCAGTACTGCAATTTTCAAAACGTTCAACTTTCAACGTGTCATTTACTTAGAAAAATTTAAAACTTGCTCTCAACTAATTAAAGAAATGTATGACACGGGTGCAAATCAACCACTTCAAGTCTCAAGTGCTAGGCTCAGTTAAACCCCAAGGTGCTAAAATGCACGTTCAGTCCTTTTCCCAGAGCAGCACTCGAGGGGTTACTCTCCCTGTAGCTGACAAATCCCCGTCTTCTGCAGATGGTGATAATCTCCCCCGGCACTCTCCACACCCTGCAAAGATAAACCTTTCTAAAGGGTGATTTGGAACAGACACCTCGTTTAGAGCCTGGGAGATTAACCTGAAGTTCACCTCTGTAGAATGTGCTTCTCCCCTCCACGCTCCACCCCTCCAGTGAAGGTTTGTGAAAGAGAGGTCTGCTAGAGCTCTGCTATTGACACACTTTGGGTTTACAGCTTTCAGGTACCACCTACAATAAACCCACGTCAAAAGATGCCCGTTGCCAGATCAGAAGAAACACTCTGCTTTCATAATCTTACCCTTTATACTGTTTACCTTTTTCTTTTCTTTTTTTTTTTTTTTTTTAATTAATTTCATTTCAGTTCCAAATGAGAAGTGTTTTCTGTAGAGGTTACTTACAGCACAGAATTCTTCAAAGGATATTCTTCCATCACCATCCTTATCTGCATTAATTATGGTTTTATCTACAATTTGCTGTAACTGAGTGTCTTTGAGATTGTTCCCAACCATCATCTTCAGCACCTGGAAGAGCTCTCCATTTGAGATATAACCATCTTTGTCCATATCATAAATGCGAAAAGCAACTGCAGGAGTAAAACGTATCTCTGTAAAGCTTCCAGTAACAAATGGGGTCAGAAAAAGCAATAAGCATTCACCAGTACTCTCTGCATTACCACTAAGTGATGACAAAACCCTGCACAAACTCATTTCTGTTTCATTCTGAAAAACATGAAACATCAGAAACAATACAACAGATGGTGCTACTATCAAATTTAAAGGGGAAAAAAAATAACAAAAGCTCACTTTAGAAACGTCAATTGAAACTGGTTTAGTACCAGCAGTAACAGAACTCCACTATGAATGCTGAACTGGAGAATCTGCACCGCCACACGCAAAGCACGCTCACTTGAAAGCAGAAAGAAATTACAGAATACTTACACCTCAACTTCTGTTCTTTATCTCCTTTGACACTGAACTGGGAAACTCCTTCTATAAATTCTAGAGTACAAAAAAAAAATTTTTTTAAAAAAGTGTATTTTCTAATAAATGAAGGAAATCAACATTTGGGAATTTTTAGAAATTGTAAAAATAATTGAAAGTATGCTCAAATCTTTGAAATATTGCCTACCTCGTGACAGACAAGTGTCCATATACTTTGATACTTTAATGTTCTTTAGTGGAAAGTACTCCAAGTCCAATACTGCACTCACTGAACAGACATGTTCACACCAACATCTGAGTGATTTTGTCACCAGACTTTCCGAAGAGTCCGATATAAACCTCCACCGAGATCTCTATTGCTACTCCGCAGCGGGGTTTCTAGTTGTACAGCTCCTAAAAGTGGTTTCTCGACTTAAAGCAAGAATTCCAACCGATAACTTCCCTGAAGCAAATTTCTAAAACAGTATCTTTCTATCAGAAATAGGGTAAAAGGAAAAAATTATCCCAGGAGCAAACGTTTGAGTTGACAAAAAAACCAACCCAACCCCCAACCCCGGGGATGTGATGCATCTGGATGAGATCCTGTAACCAGGCCTCTTAGAGTTTTGGGGAGTAAAAATGACAACAGTGCAAAACTGCAAGCTAAGCAATAGTTCAGAAGCAATACAGCATTAGCTTGAAAGGCCTGCTACAGTTTCAACAAACTTTGTGAAGTTAAATTAACAATTCCTATATAATTTAATGTAACACTTGACTTTTTTTTCCCTTAATTATTACAGATAGATGTAATAAAGAGTAGGTATTTCAGGAAAAGGATGTGTATCTCCTCACACCAGGAATTTGCCTTGTCATAGAATGGTTTGGGTTGGAAGGGGCCTTTTAAAGTGATAGAGTCCAACCCCCTGTCATAGTCAGGGACATCCGTCACTAGACCAGGTTGGTCAAAATTCCCATCCATACTGACTGTGAATGCATCCAATGATGGAGCACCCACAACTTCTCTAGGCAACCTGTTCCCCTGTCTCACCAACTACATCACAGTTTTTTTCCTTCTATCCAGTCTAAATCTGCCATCTTTCAATTTAAAGCCTTCCCTCTGAGACAGAAATAAGGAAATTAAATGAATCAAGCTTGGTCAGACGACAACAATAACATTCATTGCCACTTACTGCAGCACCATTGTTTTACATTTACACAAAATTCGTTCTGACAACTTTCTGTTCCCACCCAAGAGGAACAGCTCTTGGTAATTATATGAATCCCAGCTCAGCGCCACATACAATAAACCACCATCCTTCACCACTGCCCACTGTTCGCAAGGGAATTCGGGGCAGTTATATACAACCCTTAGTGCTTTGGAAACTGATACCAAGACTCCAAAATGCAACACGCCAGTTACGCTGTATTTGTCCCCACAGAAGTTTAAGGTGTTTTGTAAAGGTTAGTAACTTTTATAAGTTAACCTTTTATTTTCAAGGTCAGCCTGCCAATAAAAATGAGATTTAGTAACTTTCCCCAATTAAAAAAAAAAATAAAATAAATCAAGAGCAACTGATTAACCTTTTCTAGTGATGGGTAATAAGAAATAATAAGTATTAGCTTGAACAGAAGTTACGGACAGTATCACTGCTAAGGATGAGAGACTTTAACATAAAGTAGTAATGAAGGCTTTTGACCTGCTGGCCCTTTTAAACTTCTGTATTTAAAAATAACTCTCAAACTTTGGAGGAATGTACTAGACCAAAACTTTGGGGCTTTTTTTTTCCACTTGAAGATCACCAAAAGAATCCTGTAAAGGAAGTATCAGCAGAAGTCTGGTCTACTTTCACAATTTAAAAATCTATTTTCAAACCCATCAAAAACCAGATCTGTAACGTTCAGATAAACACAACTTATGCACAGAGTTGCACAATCTACCCCTTCTTTTGCAGCCTATGAATATACTCCAGATACCACCACAGTGAAGAGTCTGAATTAAGTGTGCTTCACGAGATAGTTTATGAGTAGCCCTAAATCAGCATGACCTGGGAAGCTATTACTAAAGAATCTGCTCTTTGAAGCATTTCTTTCAGGAGTGCATTACCCTAATGCACTGGAGAAACTAGTTTTACTGGTACTCCGTTTCACTAGGCATTAGAACTTTATTTTGATTAACAAGTTTTCTTCACCCTTCTTTTCTCTGCCGAAGCAAAATGTGAATTGCAAGTCTCTAGGAATTCCAGTAAAATGCCACCAGCTGTCACAAAGCACTGCGACTTACCTTTGAAGTCCACTTCTCCATTTCCATCTGTGTCAAATATATCTATTACTCGCTGTACTAATGGGTTCTGTTGCAATTCGGGTAAAGACATGAACTCTTCCACGCTCAAAGAACCAGAGTTGTCCAAATCAAGTTTCTTAAATCTCTTTCCTAGTCGTTTTATCTCATCAGCATCAACTGAAAGAGGAAAAAAAAAATAAATAAAAAACCCCCACAACACATCTATTCTCAGAAAGGCTTCAGTAAACCCTCTGCCAGTTAAGCATAATGAACATTTCATTGCCTTCCTAACAGAATTTCTCCTACTTTATTACAACTATTAAACACTCGTGGAAGATTATAAAGATAACATTAAATTCTGAAGACAAACACAAGCCTTTTTATTTTATTTCAAATAAAGCTTACCTTTTTTCCTCCCCGCACCAGCCATAATACAATTACCCTTGTGACTCACTAAATAGAACACGCTGACACAACTTTTTTAAGGATCAAGGATGCTTAGCTAGTTCTTAGTCAGACAGCTCTTAAAAATACCAGGTAGGAAGAAATTAAAGAAGCGAGCAAGTTTTCTTTGAAGGAGCTAGCACGACACTTAGACTAGACCAACATAAGTTAGAAAGACAATTCTATTAATAAACATAATAGCAAAACTAGTGCTTCCTCAGCACCCCAAACATAGGAGATCTCCTGGGATACATGCCAAGTTAAGCAGGTTAACACAGTCCCACTGTTGACCAGTTATCGCTCACCCTACTCAAAACATCACCCAGACAGAGAAAAGACAGTTGTTGTCTCCTCCGTCTCAGCCAGGAAACAGACATACCTGTAGCCATAACCTGCATACATCTATTTTCTTTTGGTCCCAGAAATGAAAGCAGATTAAGGTTTCACAGCAGTACAACTTCATCTATCCTCTTCAAATTTAAAAGGGAACTTCACTTAAAGCATATACACAGTAGCCTACTTTACACCTCATTTTACCAGGAATAGACTAAATCTGGGAATCTGTAAACACCACTAAGAAATCTTATACGCTGTTAGTGCTGAAAAACTTTGAAAATTTTCCCTGTAACAACCTGAAAATTCCCCATCATCAGCTTGATTTATGATACCCAAGTTAGTTCACAAAGTGCTCACCATGTTTGGGTATGAAGGAGGAACTGAACTTCTTAGGAAGTCCTAGAAAGTGGCCAGCATAAAGCAAACCACACAGCAAACATATCTTACAGGATCTGAAGCTTTCAAACTCCCCATATCAACCTCTTTCCTAATATGAACAATCTCCTCAACATTTCTTAGCTCTGTTTAGTTTGTTTGCTCCAGGCAAAAGAAATTGTTTAATTTCTGTAAGGCACATCCATACCACCTGAGCCACTTCACATCACCTTAATACCTTCTGAGGCTTTTGTAGAAGAGCAGCATAAAACCAAACAGCACTTCGGCTGTATGTAAGGTCAACCAACAGACAGAGCTTTGTGTTTGGAGATAGGAGCCAGTTCAGAGACCTGATCCTCCACCAAAGCAGTAACAAGCTTTCCCTTAAACTTCTTGATATCCTTGTCTAAAAACCAACCAGACACAAATCCAGAGATACACGCAACTGCAGAATTTGAGAACAAAAGATAAGAGAACACACCAGAAGTCCATAAGCACCAGATGATTTTTCTGTCAAGATTTATTTTGCCTGAATAGTAAATTCTGACATTCTGCAGTTAGTCAGTCTTGGTAACTGCTGGCAACTCCAGAGGCAGAGGGCAAAAAAGGCTCTATACACCCAGAACAGTTTTCCCGTTGCTTTTTCAGCAAGGGCCAGAGCTGACTCTGTCTCTAAGGCTATAAAAATGAAGGCTAAGCAGCATTTGCAGCAGCTTAGTTTCCTCGGTTTCCAGTCTGCAATTTGGCATTTCCATTAATCAGGCTCTCGGCTGCAATAAAGCCGCGTTCCTTCTTCCACCAGTTCACACCTAGAACATGACAAGCTGTGCCCTTAACAGGGGCACAACAACACTGCACCGCAGCATCAAGAGCCCATTTTCTGTCAGCACAGCTACACAGAAAACCCTCTGGATGACGCGAAAGGAGCCGTGTCACCATATGGTAAGCTATATGCAGAACATCATCGTGAGACTAAAAGACAATATTCAAAAGAAAATGGCAAAGCAGAGCTCCACTGGCAATTAGCCCAAATAGTTGTTTATGAGTTTCAGGAGCACAAAAATGCTTCTCACCAATATGCTGAAGGAAGGTATTTGCCAACTATTTACAGTCATGTATATAAGGACTTTCCCAGCCACGACACCAGTCTTTCACTGCTTTTATTAGTCCTGTTTAAGATGATGTCCTGGTCCAACCACAACTCTCCTGCTTCCTTACCTGGACTCGGAAATCACACCATCTTTCAAATACCTGGCCATTATTTTGTCAAGACAAACCCCTCACAAATGATCTGGTTGTGAAATCAGAAGTTTGCAAGCGCATCTAGAACTCATGCTCAGAAACCTTAAAATAAGTTCTGTGAGGATTACTATTAGAGCTATTTCCTACTGAAAAAAACCAAGAATGATAAGAGGTACATGCTTTATTTATGAAATTAACTTTAAAACTAAGGGGCAAATTGCAATTATTACCTATAGTGTATATAATACACCTTCATCCTCTTACCAGATGAGTGAAATCTTGCTCCCAATATTAACAGACTGAAAGATTAAAGACCTCTAAAGCAACCTGAAATACTCCAGAGTGCTGAAAGTTCACAAAATCACAATGAAGAAAAATGAAAGCAGCATTAACATAGCTGGATGTACTCTCCCTTGCCACACAAACTAATGAGTGATTAACTGCAAGCCTCGAAACACTTCCAACTTAAACTTCGGAGAGCCCTAAGTATCAGAACATAGTAATGACATTGATCCAAATCAGGATGTAAACAAAGAGATGCCTGAGCAAAGACTGAATACCAGCAGCCATTAGATAGCATCATTTTCTCAGAACCCCAAAGTAGCATTAAGCAAAGTCTTATTTCCAGTCTATTCCCTGGTTTGGGAGCTCAAGTCCATAGTATTTCTTCTCACAAATGAATAAGCAAAGACTGAAAAGGAGACTCGGAGTTCTGTCAATGTTCTGCTACTCTGTGGAGCTAATTAACACGTATACAAGTCAGTCAAACACTGCTTCGTAGCTTTAAATTATTACAACTGCCACAAAGATAGACAAGACCACTCTGCCATCACACCGATCTGCTCCAGTACAGGTAAGATCTTCCACACAAGATGTGCAAAGAAAATAAACGGTTGCCAGAAAGGTATTTTTCCTCAAGCTAAATTATCTCTAGCAGGAACTACCAATGTGAATTCAAAAAGAACATTCTATTAGGACATCGAGACACAGGTCCACAGCACACAGTGTTAACAAGCAATGCTACACTGAAAATACATCTTCTGCCGGGCATAAGACCTGCTGTTCTGTCAACCAGCCTTGCATTTGCAATTAGCCAAGTAATTAAATTTACAAAGCATCAACGCATAAAGAGAAGATAAAGCACCGATTTTTTTTTTTTTTTTTCTTTTAGAGACTGTAGTCAAAGAAGTCCAGATTACAGATGATAAAGATGAGAATCAGATGATGGAAAGTGGAGGAGGTTGGAAAGGTATGTAAGAATATTTTTCAAGAATGCTTTTACTCTTTTGCTGAACTGCAGCAAAGCAACAGCCACCTAAATTATGAAATTAAAGTGTCTTCATGATTTAAAAAATGTTAATTACTTTCCCCACACAAACACACATCCAATTTCATAGCTCATATGGTCAATTCCAGTTCACCTGCAACTGAGAATTTAGGTACAGATACTAAGCAGCAGTTTCTACTAAAAAAGGTAATACAAATTTCTCGTTCCTAACCATGAAACGTTCGAGCAAAGGGTTTGTCTTCATGAAGAGAGCTGAGAGAGGTTCTACTCTTCGAGGAGAAAAAAAGTCAAAGAGCAGTAGTGAAGAAATCAGTGTCTCTGCCAAAAGCTGACCAAATATCAGCCTCGTCCAACTTTTTGTTTCTGGCAACAGACACACCATGGATGAGAGCACTTTGAGGAGAAAAGAACAAGAAAAAACCCCACCAAGTAATTACAGGAATAGGAAAAATTCCCTTAGAAGTTCATGAGCATAAAGGTCTCTGTTTGGAATGAACATATATGAATAAAACCATCTGCAGATCAGTGCTTTGTAGCTGACCGTATGAGAATTTCATATCAGAACTATTTCATTATTTTTTCCTTAAATATATTGCAAGCATGGCACCTACCTTTAAAATGCTCTTCACAAGCTGAAACTTAAAAAGCTTATTTAAAAAGTACTATTTCAGGATCACCCCTGTCTTCATGTAACAGCTTTAAAGTAATAAGAATATAAACTAAGGCATGAATGCATTACAGTATAAGCCTTAGTTTAAATTTGCATAGTTTTTGCCTGTTCCTTCCTCCTTTAATTCACAGTCATCACTTCTGCTGCTTCTCTGCTTGGGTTGAACTTACCTAAAAAATATGAAGATTCTCTGGGCCTGTGTTGTTTTTTGGTTTTTGTTTGTTTGATTTGGTTTGCATTTTTAAAGGAAAACAGCAAACACTTAACGAGTAACAGCAAATTTCAAAAATATCCTATTAATTTTTATTCAGATCTCCTCAACGAATGCACATAATACGAGAACAGTCCTCACCTATGATGGGTAAACCCATTTTACAAGGCTGCTTATTCTTCAGCATTTAGCAACAGGCTTTCTTAAAACTTCATATAGCTATCACTGAAGAACAGAACACTAAATAAATTTATCAAAGCCTGAACAAAATCTTTCCTTTGCCTCTGAAGGCTCCCTACCGGGTATCTAGTGCCCGCACAAACGTCCTGAAGCTATACTGGAAATGCAAGGCAGAAGGTAGTTCAGATACAGTGACGGTTCCTGAGCTGGAAGGACTGATGGTGGCAGTAGTAAACAGAAGACTCAAGCTCAGGAGACTAGCACAGAGATGAAAACACTGGGAAATCCAAAGGAAGTCCAAGTCCACCATAATGTAAACAGGGCGACAACATAACTGAGCAAAATAAGGAGGGCCAAGCTTTGCCTACATCATTTTAGGCACAGTCTGCAGTCTGCCTGTGACTCATCACACAGTGGTCTGAGCTTCCTAGAGCTCTGGCCGCAGCAAGCGTTCCTCTAACCTCAAACCCAAGGTAGCCTTTTTTTGTGCTTTGCTCACCAGCAAAGGCTGGTGACATGGGGCTCTATACCTCCCGTGCTTTGCAGCAGAAGCAGAAGGTATCCCATCAGCTCAGTACTGATGCCCAAAGTCACAAACTTACTAATTGGCTAGAAATAATACCTGCTAAATGTTTTCCTTTAAAAGGTTTTGCTGGTAGCCCTGTACAAACATCAAATTACCCACTGTTTTAAAGCACAGTTATTTCTGTTTATCTCATAAAGCATTTTAAATTTCATTTATCTTGTAAGTAACACAGGCAGGGATTTTTTAAGCAGCTCCAGAATGAATGATTTTTGGTTCAAGAACTACCAAGCATTTTCAAAAGATTTCTCTTTCATCCACATATTGAAATTCTAGAGCCAACAATACCTGCTTTGTATCTTGAATTCATTTGCATACATCAAAAAATATGATGAATCACCTTAAAATAAGAACTCCATGCTTCCGAGAACCCACACGCAAATGCTCTGTGTAGCTCCCATTTCACTACAGCAGCTGTCTTTTTCGGCTGGACGCTCCCCAGTAGGTTGATACATACTGCTGAATACCCCACTCCTTGTCGCCAGCACAACAGCAAGGGATGATCCCCGATGTTTTAAACCACTCGTTTGTTTCAAGCTGTTTACTCACATAACCGATGTAATAAAGCATTCAAGCACTCAAAAAGTTCCCTTAAAAGCCAATCTCTAGAGCGCAATGTGCTCTACGTTGAAAAAAATTATTTCAGCCAATTTGGTTGGATGATATTTTTTCTAGTCAACTTAAAGGTGCGTGGCTAGTTTGCTATCAGTATGTCAGTCAAAAGTAAAGAATGCCTTAAAAATACAGATGTCTTTGAAATCTGCCAAGTTAGGTGATATTTTTAACAAGATAACTGCACATGTATTTAGAAGCTCTATACATCCTTTACTGCAGAGTGCACAATACTTACGCAGCCATCTGCAAAGTGTACGAACCTTAGGAAAGCTGTACATCTCTCCGCAGAGAGGTGCTGGGCACTTCTGAGCACTAAGTGTTTACCCCAGTGTTTAAATCTGTATTTAAGAGGTTGGCTTTTCAGATACTCATAAAATACTGGCTCAAAGTTATAGCTAACACAAACCAGACCAGAGCATGGTCACAGAGAGCCTAGTTTCCACATGTTGTCTCAAACATGAGATCATTATAAACAAGAACATTGCTAAGATATTAGGAAAAAAAAAATATTTTATTTTTTCAAATAAAATATGTTCTGAAATTAATTTTACATGTTTTCAGGTTAAGAAAAGTTTTCACCCTAAGAATGGATTGCAGAGATCTCAAAATAAAACAGACCTTCAGCAATAGCTCTCACCTCTGTCTACAGTCTTGTCTGATTCACAAATATAATGTTTCAGAGTACCAACCAAGACAGCCATTTCAGTCCTGGAGATCCGATTTCAAAAAGATGACGCCCTTGAGAACACATTCAACCACTTGACTTGTCTTGTATATGCTTACACACAGCTGGCCTAATCCTTTTCATGACTTCAGATGTGTCAATTACAATTTCCTAAGTTAGAAAAGATAGTAGTCTCCTTATCCTAAAACCAAAACATACTGTAGGAGAGTGTTTATACTATAAAATATTAACTATTTGGTATTATAAAAGATTTTACTATAAAATAGTTTCCTTCAGGGCTTTTTGCTATGATAAATTTTTTCTTATGGATAATCTGACATAACTTGGCTGACCTCGGATTTTCACTGTGTAAAACAGCACCAGATTTTCAGTAATTTCTCTGAGGCAGCACAGCTGAGACACAAAACCATACTGGTTTAAGGTATCCAACAACACATCAGTTTTCACTCACTAAAAACAA
>JAAGNO010003649.1:0-25204 GCA_033439905.1 Ceryle rudis | reverse complement strand
GGCAGCACAGCTGAGACACAAAACCATACTGGTTTAAGGTATCCAACAACACATCAGTTTTCACTCACTAAAAACAATTGATGTTCTAAAATGAAGGGTAAAAAGAATACTCTTGACGATTTAATGGTGTGCATCCTCTGCATAGCATCCTGAACTTGCTTCCTGTAAATTCCAAGTTTAAAACAGAATTTTTCTTATAAAGTAAGACACCAAAATAGCGACTGCAGTGCCAGAGGGATGTTAACACCCAATGACACCGTGCAGATAGCAGAAATATGTTAACGCTAACTGACAGTCTCCCAAAAATCTAACCATTCAAAATCCTTACCAAATGATGTTCAAAAACATGGTCTGGTCCGGCCCCAGAAACCTTTTGTCCTGTCACTGACAAATATTTGGGTAGTGACAACTATTTGGAAGCAGTCAGTGTGAGCATTTAATATTTGAAGAACAAGGTAAATACTTCCTTAGTGGGCTTCTTCAGACATGCTAATTTAGGTTATTCAGGCACAAACAATCTTTAAGCAATCACTTAAATCTTTAAGTGCAATCGCTGCAGTGATCAGGTGCAATCAAGCAAAGGGAAGTCTGATAACTGCATCTCCCCCAGTGCCTGCAGTTATGTCGTCCAGGGAAGCAGATGACTCTGTCCGCGCTCCGAGAAGGGCCGTCAAAGCAGAAAATGCTTTAATCACATCAAACCAACAATATCCTCAACATACACTTTAACCACAGAATATAATATGGAAATCTTATCTTTCTCTGCAATAAAGGGGGGCAAACAAGCTCAGTAATCAACCTTTAGGTTGGCAGTTGCTGCCAATGAATATAGCTTGCCCTTGAATCAAAAGTTAAGGGTGGCAAGAGGCTCCTTACAGCTCTAGCAGAGACACACCTATTTAAAAACCAAAAAGTCTTCAGAAGCCAGTTGTCCCTACGGACCAACAGACCAATGGAGCAGTAATCTAAGACTGATACACAGGATTCAGGAAAACACCACTGCAGTCTTCATCAAATATGAAGCTTCCACCTGCACATATGTATTTAACAAATATACACTAAGAGCCTAGCACAGCAATGCAGTGAATAAGATTCTCAAGTGTTTACAAACTAATTACTCAAATTATAATGTGTGGACACAGGTATTAGACATGGAGGACTTGGAAATTACTAGCTAATGCCCCATTTCTCTAAAAAACATATTTAGAAAAAGATCCCTCCGTGATTATTAATGTTACCACTTGACTTAAGAGAGCTGGAGTTCAGTTACGGCTCACTCTGTGAAAGCAATCTAGAAGACAGTCTCTGTCTCGAAGAATTTAGTATCCTGTTTGAAAATAAGATCTGATTCACCAAAGAGGAAGAATTTTATCAAGCAGTCCATACATACACCAGTCTACACATAATCTACTGATGAAGAAAAATACTCAAGTGTACACTTAGAATAACACCCCAGAGAGAGTTCACAAGACAACGCTTTCTTGGTCAGCTTTAGGCAAGAAGTACTTTGTTAGTTATGTAGGCTAGCCCCGTGAGACAGAGCAATGAATTTTATGTTCACATGGCCAAAACCAAGTAATACCAAGGGGCTTCTCACCTAAATGCCTGTCTGTAAGCATACACAGGAAAAAAAAAAGCTCTTTTAGCCTCTTTTAGCCTCAACCTCTTTCTTCCGAGAGTGCAAAGACAGCTTAGGTGACATCCTTTGCTCCCAACACAGCACATACTGCACCACAAGCTGTTCCACATCTCTGAGGAGCAGGCACTGGGACAGATGGAAAAGCCCCACCAGTTGAACTACCAGTTACAAAGCTTCACTGTACAGACATCAAAACTATCATAAGTTTGTTTCATATTCAAATAGAAAAAAATAATTTCAAAAATATAAAGTGGCTTTTTTTAAACATGGACTGATTTTTGATTGTACAATTTAACAGCCAAAGCTGTATTTTTTCCCAAAGGTAATCTTTCACTTGCTAATTTTGCCCTTTTGGCTAGTATATAAACCACATCAATTGTCAAGCACTAAATTCATACATGAAAAGGTGTGCATCTCAATCCCCAAGTAAGATTAACCCCTCTAACAACATAATGTACAAATTAAAAAACTTACAGTGCGAGCACATTTCCAAAGGGTAGCTTGCCTCGTTTCCCTGAAACACAGAAATAAAAGAACAGAGTTGCAATTACTCCCGAGTTAGCTTAGAGGAACTATTTTAAGTTTCAGCAGTGTAAAGATCTTGGGCAATACAAGTTAGATGGTTATTTTTAAAAGTATGTATTTTAAGCGCAACAGCCACGGACAGGGTTTTATTTGGATAGGCCTATGTTACCAAAGCACACAAAGAAATCTAAAACCATTGAGATGCACCCACTGATAAGAATTCCCATGAAAATATCAGCTGTCCACACCACGATGAGAACTTTAAACTCATATTCTAAACTCCAAAAATCAAACTCACCACTTACGTGTTGTGCAAATGCTACTTCTAAAGTTAAACTATTTCAAGAACTCACATCATCTGCTTCACCATTTTATTTTATACACAGGAATAGACACATCCTTCTGAATTACGGTGACAAACCTTACTCAATTCACATAAGAAAACTGCAGTATATTTTTCTCCCCAGAGCCACCTGCCCCCTCGCCCCCAAAATGATTCACACAGGAAGAATGATGCAAAAAGTGGTTTACATGCCCAGGAGTTCAGATGTAACAGCTTTACGTTTAAATATTTTTGCAATGTACTATGGTCCTGTTTCGTAGCCGAATGGGAAGTTATACCAAGATTTTAAATCCTTGCTGCGCTACAACCCAGTAATAGCAAGAGAAAAAAATAAAACCGAGGGTACAGACACTTTGAATTTCCACATACTGATACCTGCAAGTGCTGCAAGATGAATACCAAAAGACGTTAAAAGTAAAAGTTGGTATTTTTCTCCCAAATGCCTCCCTTTGAGCCGCAGATCACCACAATACACACATGCTTAATAGCTTTTTTTGAATCAGTCAGCAAAGGAGTGACCAGATAACTGAAAAGATTTAACACCAAACATTTTCAAACAATTATTTTAAGGGACCGTTTTATACAAATAAACAAAACATATTTTGATGCATCTATGTCGTGTTCTATTCAGCAGTGATTCTCTTACAGCATGGAGAGCAAAGGATTCCATAGCTGAGCACTTGCACTGAGAGACTCCTTAAAATTATACAAAATTGAACAGACAGAGAGAGATTACATGACAGAAGAAAAAAAAAAGGAAGAACTACATTTAGCCTGGAAGCACACAACTGCATTTCCTAATAAGGATAGAAAGGGACAGAACAAACATCTCATGAATCTAAACATGTCTGAGAGAAGATGTGTTGGGAGGGGGTGGTGTTCTGACTTTTTTTTTCACCTCCAGAACACATTCACTTTACTTATCCCCCCACAATCCACAAGTTCTTTTACTACTTTTACATTTGCTTTGTAAGTAGAGCAGCATAAGATACAGCCATAACGTTTTCCCCAATGTCTACTTAGTGCAAGACAAAGTAGCAGAATAGAAACGTAGACAAGGACCATCAGGTCCCTAAAACCTCCAAGGCATCACTAAGATACTCCACGAGAGAAATTTATTCTACTGCAGCAGTGAGTCCAGTGCCACATGGACAATCTTCAACAGAACCCAATCAAAATCGAAGTCTTAGACAAAACAGTGAAGACCAAAACAGGTAGTAAAAGCCCAGTGTATACGTATGAATATAAAAGGGTAAGGGATTTTAACAGGGGACAGCAGAATTTTGAAACAAGAAACAGGAACCAGGGGATCCAGCTAGGCTGCTCAAGACACGAGGTCATGAAGAGGCAAGAAAAACACCAGACTGGAAGGCTGCAAATTAAAGGAGAAAGTTGTATTAAAACCGGTGCACTTACGCACATGCACACATAAATACACAGTCCTAACTACAGTAGAGGACTTTTCTGGGCACTTACATGCCTGTTCATGTGCTGGGAGAAAGTTAATTTCTCAGTTCTTCAGGAAGTTAATAGAACAAGCTACTAAAATCTATCTGCCTAAGGAAACATCAAATGCTTCTGAAAACTGAGCAGGAAAAATTCATAGGAATGAATTTCAATTCATGAACTGAGTAAGTGTAACATTTGTAAGGAGTCTAACCATGCATCTAAATGTACATGCTAAGCCATGCTCAAATTATTTAAATGAAGTAGCCTCAAAAAATATTTGGAGAGCAGAGAAAAAAGTAAATGAACTTCAGCATAGTTTTTCTGTGAAACATTTACTGCCAAAAAGAATACTTACCTATCCAGGACTGGAACTTGGATACCTACAAAAAAAAAAAAATTGGAAAAATCTAGTAAGTGACAATGTAAAAACCCCTTGATTATTCATTATTTGCTACATAGTATTTGTGCAACATATTGAAAAAAGTAGTTACCTGCTGTTGATGCACTGAGTGTCCATCTTCACAGGATAATCCAAAAGTCTACTAAGTTTTTTAAAGATTTTCATGTTGGGGGTTGGGGTTTTTTGTACAAAAATGTTCAAGCCACTCGTGCCAAGATTCTTGTTTGCACAGCTGTGACCTGGACAAAGACAAAGGTGTTCCTTTGTACCAAAGATTCGATCCTCAGAGATGAAGATTATTGATTTGGTCTTGGGGAAGGCATTTTTCATCAGATCCTGAACAGCAGTACAAAAAAGGTCATTTATTTGTCCCCATAAACAATCGGTATGCATACACGCTCTATGAGGGACCATATAAGCTCTGAAAAACGAGTGCTAAATAGGCTGCGTATTTTGTTGCTGTTTAAGAACAGGTAAATAGTGAATAAAGATGTAAGGTCTAGAGCTATAGCCACATTGTGTTGTGAAAACAAGCTGGGGGGAAGCACAGCTATGAGACTTTGTGAAGTATCAAGAGAGTCGTTTAAGAGAAGACAGACAAATCAGGTACACGTTTTCGTCTGTACACTTTTAATACACAGAATTAGCAAAGTTTAACATCAGGACTAGGAAGCATTCTAAGGAATGCTGGAAAATGTTACTTTGAGATCAGATGCGCTAACAGAGAATTTGACATTTACTGCAGAAGATGATCATAATTACAAACCTTATTCATCAAAATAACACTGCACTGACTTCTTTCATTATAGTCTTAAGGTTATACTCGTGTATAAAGACAAAAATCACTGTAAAATCTCCAAACAGCTTGTCATTTCACCTCGGATGCAGA
Source organism: Ceryle rudis (assembly GCA_033439905.1). NCBI lineage: Eukaryota > Metazoa > Chordata > Aves > Coraciiformes > Cerylidae > Ceryle > Ceryle rudis. Next base: position 19,959 of record JAAGNO010003649.1, on the reverse strand, counting down.
AGTTGATTTATACAAATAAATACGTAGAGTAACAAGGTTTTGATACAACTCTTAAGACTACCAACTCTAACTCATTATAATATTAGCATTTCCTGCCAGATACTTATTTACCCACCTCACACGAAGGGAGAATATCCTCACACGTATACCATATTAGTATATTTAGAAACAAGTGACACACGGTTTGTTGAAGAAATGCAGCTTGTACAGCATCAACACTCCACAACAGATTTACTTGGCACTTACGCCCAGTATAAAACATGCTTTCCTCAGCTGCATCTGGATATTACCGCCACACTGCTGAAGTTCAGCTCTTCTCTCAGATTTTACAGTTAGAACAAGTGGCGGGAATACCAGGGATATTTTGAATAGCCATACCCTTTTAGACTAGTCTTAACATTTTCTTGAATGCTGTTACATCCCTACAAGTTAATTGCTGGTTGAACAGCACCAAAATCATGACTTAGAGACAGAAATAACTACAGATCAAGGGACAGTCCAGAGTCCACTACCAGAATGCTGACCAAATTCTGAATACTTCAGAAATATCACTTTACTAGAGAGAAGTCACAACATGTCAGTAAAGCATTGCAGAAGTTTATCTTTTATTCTCATTATTCTCCCTTCCTGCTTACACAAGCCGCGCCTTTATACCGATTAAGGATAAGCTATTAATGGACTTTAGTCTTTATTTCTTCTGCAGCTTTGTCCACAAGAGTGTGTTTCTTGAGTTCTTTCTTTAGCAGTTCCTTTGTATACTAATCACTCCCGCTTCATAAGGTCTGTTTTGTATGTGCTCCTCCAAGGGAGGAGAGTTGAGGGTGATTATCTTGACAAGTTTCCTCTTAGTGAAGGACACAAAGAGCTGTATGTAGATAGAAGATAAAACAGGAAATTTGCAATTAGCAAAAGTTGCAACAGCATCTAAATTTTTACCCGAAGTTGTTTATACAAAACAGCTTGTACACAATAAGACATCAGACCACAAAACAGTTCTGCACACAACGGGAAAGCACACTTTCTAGATCTGGTTGACTGTATGCTACTTTTCAGCGTGATATACGTCCTTCTGTAAATAGTTCAGAGATTTAAATTGCAGTGTCAGCCTTCAGTTAGTTTTCTGCTTTTATTAAAGCAGAGAATATGTTTAAACGCTAGCAAGTCACAATGTCAGCGTAGGACTCATCTCAAATTTAGTCCTCAGAAGGGGGCATGTGAGGCACTACAAATAAAAATGAACTCGTGGAGTTCAGGAGTTTGACTTAGATTGTTTCAAAGGTTTTGATTTGTTTTCATAGCCAGACAATGAATTAATTCAACAGCTGGCAAGAGTCTATCCAAGATCTATTTAGTACCTGTACAGGAATACTTGTCCAGGATTTACTACCATTCCTGCAGCAACCTACAAAGAAATGTAATAAGCTCAGCCAAGTTGTAAATGGCCTTATACGTGCAAGCTGCCTGGATGCTGCAGCTGGCTGTGACACTTCTGCATCAAAGCTTCCCACAGAAACAGAATATTACAAATGTTTCTGCATTCACAGGCACCTCATGGAATGCTGTCAACACACTAAGTTGTGCTTCCTGCATTTGCTCCTGCACCTTCTATGTTACTAATTATCTTCGTTATCACAAGAAAGAAACGACAGCATACAAGTGAAACAGTCAACCAAGCCGTGGCAGCTGGGGGTCAGAACAAGGGATTATCAAGATAATCAATTTTAATTCTCAAGTTACACAAAAAGCTGTTTCCCATCATCCACTACAACCAAAAAGGAATGGGAGTGTTAAGAAGAAAGATGTCAAAGGTTGGCAGTCAACGTTTAAAAAGATTCTACTCAAAAGACCCTTCTTCCTCTTCCACAAACACACAAAATGCTTTTCTCATTCTTCTCCATACCACCGAAATGAATGAAAATTACCTGTTGCAGAGAATTCTTCCTCCTCCTCATTCTCCTTCAAGCTCATTTTCCACGTACTGCCATCTTCACAAAACTTTAACGATGAACTGGCAGCTTGGTGAAGAGAAGTTTGGGGTTTTGTGGTTTGGTTTTGTTTTTTTCGTTTGTTTTTTTTTTTAACTACAATTTTTTAACAAGTTACTAGAGCTTTGGCTGTCATGCTTGGCACCGTATTATTCATCGACAAACACCAGGCAAGTTGGCAAACTAGAAAGGATGGTATTTGTTATCAAGGCTCTAAAAACTTCTGCATGAATAGAACACACCACAAACACATCCACAGTGTTTAAATAATTTTTAGAACAAATTTCATCCTAAAAGGCTTTAAGCCACTTTAAGATCTGAATTTCTGAATTAAATGTTGGTCACAAAAACATGCAAGATCTCACCTACTGTAATTTGCACATTTCATATGTGACTTACTGGAACAATTAAAGCCTAAAAGGAGTTTTACCAGAGAACAGGTGAAAGACACACCCCAAGTTTCTGTAGACAGCACAAGAAATAGGACTTAAAATAAGACAAACAAGAACACGGTTTGCATGGAAAAACACAGCAAGAAAAACACCTTCATCTACCCCATCTACCCTGCTCAGAAGCAGTGCCAAAATACTTTGGTTTATTTTAACTTGGGTTACATTTGTTTAGGAAAAAAACAAAACAACAACAAAAATCCACAACCCACACACAAAACACTCATCAAAAACTACTCAATACAGAGAAGTTGCATCTTAGCCTGAGAGGAGCTTGTGAAACAAGAAAAGCATGTTACTCATTACCTTCCAGTATATTTAACAGGAATGTCTAATTTGTACACTACAAAAGGAAGCTCTTAAAGGAGATGTCATACATACGATCACTGGGGAATTTGACGTTTGTGTTCGACTCAGAGTAATTAAGTCACCTTTTAGGCTTTTCCTTGCAGCCACTAAAAGAAATCTACTTAAAACTGGGGTATCAACACAGCTAATCCCAAAACAAGGCTGGATTTAATTAAAGAGCTGGTAATAGTTCAGACTAACTACCAAAATTTAGGAATTAACATTTAAAACAACTTGGTGACTTTAACATCGTTTCAAAGCAACTACTAAGTACTTGGCTTTGCATAAAAGTATTGCAGGCACAGACTGCAACTCCCCCAAATACTAGCTCCTCTGAATTAGCAGCTCTCTAGCAGAAGAATTCTCAAATACTAAGAGTCTCAGAGTCATAAATTTTGAGTAAGATATTGTGATGCTTAAGAATTAGGTAAAGCCTAGAAATTAAGAGGTCACTCAGTTAGAAGGGTTGTAGAAGTTCAGCCAATTTAAGAGCAGTGACAATGTCACTGTTGACCCTATATTCTCCATCTAGTTTCAAGGATCATGACCCACAAGAAGGAATAAAAGAAATACAGAAAAATACCTGACACCTCACATTCAGTATGTTCCAAAATTAGGCATCCTCTAGCAGTGTGCTGTACTACACTTCCCAATCTCACATGCTATTTTTCCAGGCCATCTACAAATGCATTTGTTCTTCTGAGGTACAGCCTAATTCCTCACCCCTGAATCTGAAGCTAAAATAGTATGACAGCAGTTTTAAGATGCAAGACTTCCAAGCTGAATCCAACTAAGACAACAAATTACTGAACCTTCAAAATTACAAAATTTCTGCAGCTTCATCTCTGCTTATGCCCAAATCCTTTTCGGAACCAAAGCTGTGAAGAGTCCTGACACATATTTCATAGCCATCATCTTATCTGTCCAAAAGTCCAATACAGTTCCTGAAAGTTGTACACCATTTTCATTTCATTTCCGCCATTTGGACTGTCAAATCCGGGCACCCTTTCACCCTTTGGTGTGAACATTCAGTTGTCTATATGTGCCACAGAAGGAATTAAACAGGTTACAAATCAGCAAGGAATTCTTACAGGTTATCCTGAAAAGCAAGGGATTACAGGAAAATAGGTAAAGAAAAAAGCAAGGAAGAAAAACCTAGAAGCAGTGGTAACGGTACCAGGTAAGTTACACAGAACACAAGTGTGACAATACAGGACTCAGGCATTCACTTGGTATTGAAGAGTTGCATGATCTCCTGCTCTTTGAGCAAAACTTCCAATTAAATTAGTAACTTGCACTATTAACAGAACTCCAACAGCTAGAATTGCTATCATATATTGAATTCACAAACTGGCATGGGGCATGAAAGAAACACAGAACATGGTCTTTACCAAATCAATCTTGCAATGATAAGTTAAAAGTATAAAGAGCATTTTTATGGAAGAGCTAAAGAATTAAAGAAACAAATGAAGAGTCAACCAGAAACACATTTCCTTCCCCAACTATGACTGCTGGTCACAGGGAAAACCCATAAAGCATGAGGACAAGAAGTTGCAGGAAGGTTGTATTTATTCTAGTAAAGGGTTTCTTTTATTTAGGAAATTCTCTAATAATTTTTTACTACTGAGTCAACTACAACCCAGTATTTGAAGTTTCTCATGTTGAAGACACTAAACCAAACATGTCCAATAAACAGAGAAACTGAAAACTGCTATCATCTACTTCTCCCACCTTTATACAAAAACATGCGCGTTTTGCAACTCTAAACTTGCCAAGGGATTGCTAATGTGTTCTCCTCTACTTTTTATTCACACACACAAGTATCATCCAAATGTTGATTCTACAAGAGGTGGAAAACTGATAAGCATGCTTTTAATGGCACAGATAACACAGTAACCAAAAAGTCAAATTCCTAGGTCTAATAAGCTTTAATGTTAAAAAAAAAAAAACCCAAACATGTAAAAGAGCTAGAGTAAATGGAGAAGTTTCATTTGGGATTCAAAACAGACTCTTACAGTTACGTTTGGTTAACACATTGTTGTCCAATCAATTTCCTTTGAGGAGGTAGAAGCATTTAACATTTCCTGGCAGCCACAGTTTACAAGAGGATACAAATATCCAGCATGATACACCCACAGCTCCTCGGCATCACTGTTGCAATTCCACCTAAGTGCTTGAGACCAACAGCATAAACCTGCCAACATACTCTCCCGCTCCACCTTCATCTTTGGTTACAGTCTCCTTTCTGGGACTACAGCATAAACCAGGCTCTCCCCTGTATCTGCCAATGAGTATAATCATCATCCCTTGAAGCTGTGCTAACTTCTTGCCTAACATTTTCGGTTACATTTCTTGGGTGGTTTACTACAGTTCTGGTGAACCACTGAACTTGTATCAGTGCTCAGTGTTTATCTACGATCTTAAAGGTGAAACTAGAGAGGTAAAAGGGACAGGTCTTACACCTGCTGTTAATATTCTAACAATATCTCGCCTGGATGTTAATCAACAGCAAACATCAAGGAAGGCTATAAGCATTTTGCAACCAAAAAAGGGCACTGCTTGTTTTAACTTACCTTTGGAAGAAGATTTCAAGTTTTACAAGCGTTATCCCCAAAGTAGCCTGAAGTTGTTAATCCTGCCACTAAAGAAAACGCTCTGTGACCTTCAGTGTTGAAGGAACTCAAGAAAAGATTAATACCTAATTCTTGAACACAGCATTTAAATTGCAGGCATCAGAGATAATGAACGAAGGCAAAGGGGATTGCCGGATTTGGGATTACAGCAGAGATCAGGTCAGGTTAAAGCCCTTAACAGCATTCTGGCATTGTTGCTCTTTGCAAGTATGCACAGTAAGTGTTATAATTCCCTCTGCCACATTAAAAAAAAAAAAGTAAAGTCTTATTACAAAAACCTTATTTTGGATACATCTATTCAATTTGTTCAAAACAAAAGAAGTGACAATTCTTTGAAGATTCTTCCCTCTTGAATGCACATTAGGTTCTATCACATCCCTCCTCAAGATGCAGGAGTCCAGAAAGACTGTACAAGTCTTATGAAAAGCCTGCAGTTTACTCCTTAGTCACCATCTAATCCAGTCATGGCCCTGCTCAAGCTCTGTCAATCATTTTAAGGGAAGCCACTTGTCCGCTGGCTGGCAATTGGCCAGTCACTTCTGCTATGCTTTATTTAAATCCTTCACTGTCCACAGGTCTCCTCCAAAATGAGATATTAATGGCTTAAGGCCATCACAGTGAAGCGGCTATTCCAGGATACCACAGGGAAGCCCTAAACCAGTGAAGCAAGAAGCAAACTTGAAATTAAGAGATAGCTGCTGTTGCCAAAGCCTCTACCAGACAGGAAAACTAAAGAAATCAAGAGTGTAATTATAAGAGGATTCAACTTTAATCTTTAATACACCCTTTGGCTTTATTAATATTAAAGGAAACATAGAAATAAAAAGTGCATCTTTTTGAACAGAAAAATAACACTCTTTTCAGATGTTCAATGTTTTGAAGCTTTCAGGACTAAAAAGCAATCCATAAAGTCTGTCCAGTTATAGCAGGGATCATATGATTTTTTTTTTTTTTTATATGCATTATTGCCATTGCTTTCCCTATGTGAACTTAGTTACAATTGCAGAGCTTTCAGCAAAAATCTAAGCTTGCATGATCTTAAAGGTAAAATGAAGTACTTGGTTTAATCACATATCTCTACATACAAACACAACACACTATTCATTCATCTGCAGATAAGCTAAAGGTGTCTCCAAGGGGAAAAAAAAAAGTCATCCCAAGAGACAGAATTGGACAAAAGGACCCAGTAGAAACACCAAAGCAAACAGTTTGCAAAACTGCTTAAGAAGAAAGCACAAAGATTTAAAATAGTTTTCCTGCAAAGTCCTTTTCCTGAATTTGGAGGAGAATAGGAGCCATGAAGTCAAGAGTGTACATTGATAATACCATTCACCACACAAATCTAGACATAATAAAAACTTAAAGGATAACTGGATTACTTTAAACTTTACAGATCCAACAGTAGAGTTACGTAATGTGTGTGAATATCCAAATTTTCTGTTCTAATTTCTGATCTCCCCGACAGAGTTTGCAATACATCAGGTAGATAATTAACACTGTGCTAGAGAGAAACATAGCACAGTTTTTAACACAAGGCAAGGCAGAGAAAAGGTTGTGCCACATTTATAAAGTGGAACAAATAAATCTTGGAATTTGAAGGAGAAAAACAAAACCTCATAACACACGAGAAACCAGGTCTCAAACAGATGAAATCTCACTGCAAAAACTTGTATAAGCCCTGCAATCTGTAAATAAAACTTGAGAGAGAAACACTCAGGGGAAGAAGTGTTAACTTTGAGCTAGAGGTAGGATTCCCTGTGTCTTATTAGAGTTTCACTTTTGGCAGTTCCCAGCCAGTACTCAAGAGGCAACAACGCAATCCACTTATGCAATCACTACAGAGCTGGCATTTCTAAAGATTGCATCACTCTTGAAAATTCTCAGAGCCCTGTAATTTTAAGAGCATAAATGAATAACAAACTCTCCAAAATCCAAGGAAAGGCGTTTCCCAGAAAGATTCTGAAGCAACTCAACCTTTAGTAGGGGAACAATGAAGTTCTGCCGCCACTAACTCACAGCTCTGATGCAACTAAGAATTCACATTAGGATGTCTTTGGTATAAGACAGGTTGGGGTCCTCCATTGCTTCTGGAGGAGTCACAAAAAAGTTTGCAGACACTAATTTAACTGTTTCACTTACATTAACATATTAGTTTCACATACAAAACCTCTTACTAGGCTTATTAAACAAGCCTCTTCAATGAAGTTTATTCAATTCTCATAGCTAATGAAGAGAGAACTGCAGCCTTCTTTCTTAACTTCTTTCTCAAGACAATTGCAGTAAAGTTTCCCAAGCGATCCACCCCGTGACTGTGCTGTTACACTGACAGAGATCACACCAGTGAAAGTGAAAACAAGACCATGCTGTCCAATCAGGAAGTTTGTAATCCCAGTACAAAACAAGGTAGAAGATAGAGAGAAGACTGCAAGGCAACAGACCTATCAATGACAAATTCAAAACATAAACCAAACCAAAACAAAAAAAAAACCCAACCAAACAAACCACAAACCAAAAAAAACCCCACAACAAATGTATAATTTTATGCAGAACAAAAGCAGAGTTGAAGACTTTTATAGAGCATTACAAAGATGGCAATTTTGTTTGTAAGCACACAGTGCAAAAGCTAATAATAACTAGTACAGCAGAAAGGGTAAAAGGTGACTGAAGATTTGAACAAGTGACTAAGGTGTTGTGGGATTATCAAAGTTAAGGGTTAACATCTTAATAACAAAGAAATTACATCAACTCACACTTAATGGGATATGAAAGGGAAACAAAATACCCAGTGTACCACACTGATCTCATTCTTCAGGACACGGATGGATATAAATTGGCTATCAACCACTTATGATCTTCTTGAGATTTAATCACTTCATTAATAAGGATTTTTTTCCCCTTCATTGATGAATATGACCACAGAAAATCCAAACTGCTAACAGTAAATTGTGTCATCCTCGTGTGAAAGAACAACTTCAGATCTGGAAAAGTAAAGTAACATACAGAACAACACCACAACTTCATTCATAACTGTAAGCCAAAGTATACAAGCATCACTGCATACATCAGTGGAGGGACTAAAAAGTCACGCAGTTTTCAGCGGCAATTAATCCAGTTTGTATTTAAGTTATTATTTAGCATCTTATAGTCTGCCAAATGAAGAAAGTCAAAACTACCCAAGAGTCAAAACACCCATTTCACAGGTAAAATATTTAGTTAGCAATTAGATCTTTCAGTTTCTTTTCTCTGCAACAATTTGGAGACAAAATCATTTTTGTCTGAAGCACCCTCCCAGAAAACAAGCAATGTTCAAAACTTCCACTCCAACATAAAGCAATAAAAAAAGTGGCCCAGCAAACCCGAGAATTAATCACCAGCTAACCTACATAGGAACAGAATAGTTACTTTAGAAGATATGAACTTGACCTAAAGTCATATGGAAATATTACTTGCTATATATAGATACATTCTCATTAGGCTGCTTTCACTTTTGCCAATTCTCAGCAGTTCCAGGTACCATAAAACCAAAAAGAATAAGGAAGTTTCAGCAAACAGCTCCCCAGAACAATCTCAGTAAGAAGTCTGCCTAGTTTATTAGTAGTTCAACACCTTCCTCCAAAACTGACAGAAAAAGTCAAAAAGTTATGTTCTATTCTCTGCAATACTTCCAGTCAAGCACTCTTTCTGCTGGACTGATGAGGGGTGTGAAAAGGAGGCTTTCTTTTCTCTGCACTGTTTTTCAAACATGCTTTAGAACATTGTGAAAATTACTGTTACTTAAAGGTACACAGTACTTGTTCGTTAGCATGTTTGCAAACTTAAAACTTCTTTTTAGCATCCTTTTCAAAAGGCTAAAGGTTTTAGCACCATCTGCAGAATCAAAAATGGTGTCTCTTAAAAATATTTGTGACACTCCGAAGAGGAAAAAAGTGAGTAAAAATAAGGGTGGCCCAGCCTTCTGAAGTTTCTGAACTTCCTAATTTTGCTTGTACCAAGAAGATCAGATATAACTCTGAAAGCCTCAGCTCTACAAGCAGGAAGAAAAATTACTATCATTAGATCAGTTTCACACTACTACTCTTTAGCAATGAGCATTTGAAAGGAGTATTAGTACTTCTCCTTGCAGACTTCTTGGGGTTTTTTTTACAAAAGGCGAAAAGCTACAGTCATCACAGAACCCCCACTAGGCAAACAAACCTCCTCCCTAACATCTGCAAGAAATGGCTACAGGCCTGCTTGTGACTGATCAGATATATCTCACCCATGCATCAGGCTGAGGTAAATATGAAAGATGAGAACCTAGCTGGAAATGAAATGGGGCATGTTATCCTCTGACAGCAACCAACAAACATACAAATTAAGGTATTTGTTCCCAACGTTATCTGGTAAAGACCTCTTGCCACAAACTCCTCACCAACTTGTGCAAGTGAGGAGTGGGAGATCCGTATCAGTTAGAAAATCAGTTTAGGTGGCTTCATTTTTTCAGGGGGTTTAGACACAGCAGATTCACTGTACGGCTGCAGGTGGTATGTGTAGAGAGGAAAGCAAATAACAATGATACAGTCTAGAAATGAAGGTTACAAACTGTAACAGTATTTATAGTGTAAAAACACTATGCTACAGTTGACTATAACACCTTCACAAAAATAGGTAAGAAATACTCAGGAACAATGGGACCAGTGCATCTTTCTCTAACAAATGATTATCCTAAGTTTCGGGTTTTTTTGGTGCGAGTTTTATGCTGTTGGGTTATTTTAAAATAAAAATAAATAAATAATAATAATTATCTGTGTATTCACTAATGAGTTAACTGCAAAAGTTAAAACTTTGTGAACATCTGCACAGATTTTTTTTGATGGATCCGAGAAGGCCTGGAGGATAAAGGAAGATTATGCAGCTCTACTACATTCAACAGACTACTAACAGTTTAAAAGAGTCAAAGGTCCTTGAGCAGGGAAGTTTAAGTGTCAATTCACACAGGCTGTACCACAAGGATGTAAAACAGATTCAGGAAGAGTCACACGGGTCAGTGCATGGTACTTGATCAAATGGTGTAAGAGCAACAGAAACAGGTGGTATAAACAGATGCTGTCACCAGCTTTTCTTCCTCTTTAAGAAACTTATAAACAGTTTACTATCACTTAGTGTGAAAAGGAAAATCTGAGTTTGAAAAAAGGGAGATAAGCATCTTAGGGCTACTAAACAGGATATAAAATGGGAACAGTACAGTAAAAGATCACAAAGGAAAGTGGACAATAAAAATGTCATTCAGGATTTATCACAAAAGGCTGAAGAACACTGCAAAGAACTGTGTAATGGACATGTATCTGAACACAGACAAGATAATTCACAAATGGGATTTAATTTCAGGAACTGACAAGAACGGAAAATAATGAGGCAAAGATGCAGAACCGGACAAGATGTGCAAATCAAAGGAAAAAGCAGACTATGCTGAAGGGGACTTGTTGCATAGATACAGAACGTGCAAAACACTGAGACTGTATTCCGGTATTCTTAATCGTCACTAATCTTAGGTCTATTTTTTTTTTTTTTTCCCAAAAGGAAAATAACTTCCATCAAAACTTAGAGCTGTCAGCTATTAAATTGAGACATTTTAACAAGCTCTGGTTTAGCTTATGCCACTCAAGGACTCATGAAGAATTCAGTAAAGAACAAAGATGAGTCATATGGTTTGAAAACAGGTCCTACCAATTCTGTGATCCAATACAGAGGGATCAAAACCGTTGTAATTAAAACATCAAGAATTTTATAAAACATTATAAAAGTCTTCCAGGCTAATTAGAATTTCCAGCAAATTTCCAAAGTCTTCCCATTATCTTTATCATACATTTCCCGGTCAAAGGAATGCAAAATGAAACATAGTAAACCCACACTGCTTTTAATTAAGGTTTCCACTGCTACAGAATATTCCAAAATCTTGAAACAGTTTTCTTTATATGACCTGGGTCATGGAGAGCATAGACTTGGTTTAAAATCATAACACTGAGGTGATGTCCATTCAGGAGTTGGTTACATGAAGCAACATTCAAATGCAATTAAAACCAGACTATTTTAGGTTACGTTCTTTAGGGCAGGGACTGACTTGTTTCCTATATTTATGTACAGGAATGCAAATATTTAACATTCAGTATAAAAGAGAGACATCTAGCACTTGTGCTACAAAACCCCGAAGTTTAAATTAGAATTCCAACCCAGTTTCAGTAGCTTATAAACAATCATATGTCAAATGTTAAAAGAATCATCCAAATTTCATTTACTTACAGATGTTAGCATTATTATTGGTAAAGATTCATAGCACTTGCTAAAGAAAAGATTCATTCATCCTGTCAGAAATCAAAGCTTATTAATTGCTGTAACTAGTAAAACCAGGAAAATTTACAGCTCTTCAGGACAGCTAAGTTGTAAATGTACACAAAAGCAAGCAAAGTACACACAAAGCAGCATCAGAAAAATGACTAATATTTATAAGGTCCACAGCCCCCCAAAGTCAGTCAAGTAGATAGACAGACTTCTGCAAAGCCCAGTGACTTCCAGTCACAATTACCAGTTGCTCTGGAGCCTCGCAATCAACAATCTAGACATCCTAGTCCAAGGCACGGTACAAATAACTGCATCCATCACCCAAAGACTGACACAAGTGTGTGTGTATACACAACCTGCCCACAGAACCACAGGCTACCATCTTCCTGCTACTTCTCATCCTAGCTCTCTCCATAAGCTATACTTCAAAATTTACTGCTTGCAAACTTTAAACGCAGCATATAATATGTATAAGTTTCTACACCGGTTTGTAATCCAAACTGCAAATCAAAGAACTTCTGATTTTAAGGTGTTTTAACTGTTCTTTGTGAGATGCTGGGAAGCATGGATTGACTTCACAAAACATTTATGACACTGCACAGATGCTAAACACCTCCTCTGAGAAAGTAGCCAAGAAAACTACTGCTGAAAACCACCCACTCTCACTCAAACCAACTCTTCCCAATTTTTCAGGAATCTTTAGTGCTCTATAGTAGCACACAAAGCGGCCACAGTACTACTACATCGTGCCTAAATCTTAAACCACCATCTTCTACTTCCCCTCTATTTTAGTCCCTTTCACGCACATGACTTCATTTTCTGAGAGAATTTGGCCACCTTCTAGCCCGCTGTTCCTTTTTTTCAAGGCCTCTCAAAGAGAATTTTTCAGAATTGAACTCTGACAAACTCAGCTCCACCAACACTAGCTGCACTCTCGCATTCAGCACTACACAAGATTCAAACTTACTAACTTTTCATATTTTATAAATGACATTTGTCCCTAATCTGATTTTTTCAATGCAGTCTGAAATAGAAAGTAACACTAGTGTTACCCCATGCAAATGCTTTAATCTTATTACTAAAATAACCAAAATGTTTTGAAAAAATTATTTCAGGAAAACTAACACCATTTTTATAAGAATCCCTGAATAAAAAGTTTAAGTAGGGAATAGATATTTTGTTACATAACCCTACAAAGTTTAATGATTGAAGTGTCTAGTTAGGGTCTGCTTAAGTCAAATATAGAAATCAAGTCTATTTATTCGTATGCTGCTTACAAGTTCTCCCATTTAACATGATTGGTTTTTTCAAGATGTGGTAACAGATCTACATGCAACTAAGTTTTTATCTGTGAAGTTCCTTCAGTATTATGAACAAAACTGACCCATGACTGCTCAGATACCAAGGTGCTAAGTCCATTAATCAGTGGCTCAAAAGTAAATTAAACTTACTCAAGGGAATATCATTATGTACACAACACTGAAAAAGCTGTTTAGACATCATGTCTTCAAAGCACATGAGAAATTCTCCTTCATGAACTCAGGCCTAAGTGATATCCATGAATCTCATTTCAAAAAAGCCCTCCTTTTAAATTCCTGCCTGCTAGCCACAGTATCATTGAGAAGAGGGAATTCAAGTGACTTTCAACTTCAGCAATGCTATTCAGAACCTCCACTGTCAGCAGTGAAACAACAGTTTTGTCTTTTAGCTATTAAAACAAAAAAATCCCAAACACTCAATAAATGTACACAGAGGAGCTATTCACATGGAGAAAGGGCAGAGAGTACTGTAGCTCAGGTCTTCCTTACCCAAGTTTCTAGCTGCTTAAAATAAAGGGTAAGCCTCCATATTTGTCACAAGTATAACAGAGGGAGAAAGGAAGTTCCACAACATTTAAAGACGATCCTAAGATTATATTCTTGTGAGGATCACCGCTGAATCCACTTTTCCAGCAGCTGAGTTTCTTCCCATAAATAAATTAACCCTGCCCTTAATTTCTGAGCTTCCTGTCTGTTAGCCTGTCCCATCCCCTCCTGCCTCTAAGTTCTTTAACAAAGTATTGCTACATTTTGTTAACTCCTACCTTACCTAACTTAGACAGTGATATAAAGTGTGAACTTCAAGCAGACTGCATAAGCCTTTTAAAATAGGCACAGTATCAGCTTACTGGGGGAGTTCCGGTTCTTTGCCTTAATGGTTCACTTAAATGTCTATCCACAGACTTCACAAATACTCACCTGAGTTTATTAACTGATACAACCTCTTTACAGCTCAGAAGCCAAGAGTTTTATTGGCAGATCATGAGCAAGCTGTCCTTTAATCCAGAGTATTTAAAGGGTTTCTGAGACTTCTTTAATGCAGTTAAGGGTTATTATTTATATCACATGGGACGCTTCCTTAATTGTGGAATGGAGTATCAATAGCAGAGCCAACCGACTGCCAAGATACAAGTGAGTCAGATATAGTTTCCAGCCTGTTTTGTACCATTTTACTTAGTTTTCCTAAACCGTTAAAGTAACAATGTGCTTGTGGCTGTGCCAGGTACAATTTAAAAGCAATACGTAAACTATTTTAATGATCTTTCTGTTTGTGGGAAACGCTTAATAAAGCATTGTTAAATTAAAATTTTCAAGCTACACATGTAGAAAGCTACATAAAATGTCAAGATTAAGTTTTTCTATTTAAGAGTTGTCACTCCAAAAATTACTTCATTTGAAAGATGTAGGTTTTACTCTTAGATACAGCTGAAACAAACAGAAAAACCCCAAAACAAAACCCAAACCAACAACAACAGAAAACCAAACCTTGCACAGACTTTTGACATTCAAATTAAACAGAAGAGACCTGAATAGGAAGACAAGCCATAGTTTAAGTTTAACCCTGGTTAAACTTACCTTGATATTCAATATTACTAAGGAAATATAGTATTTCACATTGTGACCAAAATAATCTATCTACACCATACATCAAGTAGAATGCACTGCTTCTAGTCCTGTAATTAAGTCACTATAAAATCATGAATTTCAAATCATTTAAGAGCCCTGATCATTGATCCTAGGAAAGAGCGCTGAAAATGTTCCCCAAATACTTGAACCACTGAAAGGTCTATTCTACATTAAAAGATGTTGGTCCATGTACAAGTCTGTCCCACTTCATTCAGCACATTAAAGCAATCTTTGTAGCAGATCTTTCTCAAAGTGCTGGTGTCAACATTACCTTAGACCACTGACATCTAAGAAACCAGATAGATTTAGGGGATATAAAAGGCCTGTTTCCAGATCAAACCTCTAAAAGCAGTCACTAAGTGACTAACACAATGCTAAATATCTTGAAAGAAGATAGTGTATGACCAAGCTTTCAACCACCACACACCATCACATGCCTTAAACCAAACAGTGCACAGCCCTAGCAGCTGCATCCTAACTCCAACAGCCTAACTCCAACAATTCATCAGCCTGAAGACCTCCAAATTCATAGCAATTAATTTGATTTAGACTTTTTTATTTTCAGTGCCACAAACACATTATCCATTTCCAACATTACATAGTGATGTTAACTTTGAAACAATAAAAAGGGCCCTGGATAAGTTATTACTGCACCACGGCCTCAAGCCTTTTCATTTGTAGAACAAGGACAATAGTTACCAGCTTCACAAGGGCAAAGCAAGATAAGCTCTTATAGTCTTTGGGAAAGAAAGAGCATGTTTAAGTAATTTATATAATCAAGTCAGCCAATAAAATTCTTAGCTTCCAGGAGTTCCAACTTTTTTTTTCCTGTTTTAATTAACAGGGGCATGCAAGTAAAACAAGATACTTATTTTCTTCCAATACCCAACTCAGAAGGTTCCAACTGCATAACCTTTAAGCACAAGCACTTTTCATTTCTCTCTTTTGAAGTAGATCCATGCCTCGCATCATTCCTTCCCCATCATTTTAATTTTTACTCCCCCATCCTTGCAGTGCTTGCTCCTCCAGAAGCAGAGGAGTTTGATCATGACAAGGACATCACACAGTAGCACCTTCCCCATTTCTGCTGCTGATTCTGGCAAGGAACTAGCATGTAGGAAGCAAGGGAACAGCCAGCCCCCTTTGCCCCTGTGGTCTTTCTGTAGGGAACACACAGGAATAAACAAGCTTAGGGAGAGAAAAACACATATAGGGCAGAAGGAGGATGAAAAATAGGGAAATGTGTTACTAAATTAATTGGCTGATAATCAACTAATCAACAAAAAATAAGTGCAGTGTCATTTTTCTCTGGACTGAAAGTTCACAAATGACACAACTTGGAGCAGGGAGAACAAGCTTTGGAAGAAAGAGGAGGAGCAAGGAAATCAAGCTCAAATTGCTTTCAAGAAGTCACATAGTAGCTCAAATTACAAGAAAGTTTTTTCCTATGAACACAATTTTTGGTCACTATCTCATATAACTAAACCAAAGTTTTAACAGTTTCATGCTCAACTACTATTAAGACATTTTTAGAGAAGATAAAATTTTCTTTAACAAAACTCAGCTAAACAGAGGCAGTAAGAAAAAAAAAAAACAGGAAGGGAAAGCAAAAGAATTATTTTACTAGCAGGGCAATCAAAGCAAAGTTGAAAAATCTTATGCAAGTGTATTTATGAATTATAGTAGAAAAACTCTATTAATCATACCTACGATTAAAAAAAGCTGTTCCTTCTGCAACGTTACCAGTTAAGCACTGATTCAACACCCAGCTACAAGAAAGCTCTAATAACTTCATTGCTAGATTCATTTCTTCTCGACAGTATGCATTTTGTCAATCAAAACTGATAAATAATTTTCCTATAGTAGCATGGATACACGTTAACTTTTTGAAAGTCTTTCTGACATACAAAAATGAGGGAAATGAGGAGGCAGACGAAGATCAACAAATGGTTTGGCATTAAAATGTGTTTTTCTGACTTGATTCCCCAGAAATACCAGAATTACCGAAGCCTCCTTTTCTGGCACTGATCAACAGAAGACAGTCTCATCTCCTTTAAGATATGAAATTTAAAAATCCACTTCTGATGTTATTAATCTCACTCCTGTAAAGCTTCCCTTTTAGTGCTAGATGAAATGCCCTAGAAGATGAATATTCTGAAGTCCCTGAGGCATGCCCACTACAAAACATTTTCCCTTACACTACTTAATTTTGATTCCTATTGTTAAATTAATAGCTTAAGCATATAAAGACATAAATCTATTTCTACTGCAAAAATAGTGAAAAAAGAATTACTTTTTTCTAAAAAGTCTCCTTCCTCCTCCATCAACAGGATCCATCCTCCTCCTTTCTAGATTAGAAGTAAACCCGTGTCTTCAAATTTGTGTCTAAACTATGCCTCTGAAAATCCGTCCAAAAGAAAATCTCTTACTAAACAAGCTGACTTAAATAAGCTTAACCAAATACTTCTTAACACCTACACGCGAGCTTCAGAGTTTGCATGCATCCTAGACCAGTTATTCTACCTGTGTCAGAAGACCACTAGTAGGCTGTAAGACACAAGATGGACCACATGAGTGCCTCTCAGTTCCTGCCACACGTTTACAGAACTGAACTGACTATTCAGATGTTTGTAACAATGGCAGTGAAATTATCATTTGGCAATGGAACAGCTAGGGCTTTTGAAATGAGCTAAGACCAACTTATTTAATACTGTCCCTGCTAAATACTAAACAGTGATGCAAGATGGTCTTCAGGGTTTGTTTTATTGGGGTGTTTTGGAAAAAAAAAATAAAATGTTTTGATGGTTCTTGGCTTCAGTAGTTTAGAAATAGTGTTTTATCAGCTTCAGCTGGAGAAAATGCACCAGAAGCACCACTACTCAAGTAAAGTCAAAACAACTGAATGGAGTCCAGTCAAGAAGATGGGTGCATAACATAACATGGTTTGGATGACTCCTGGGGAATTCTGTGTCTTCTGTCCTAAGACTATAAAGCTCAAGAGCTGGATATGAACCAGAATACAGACCATCCCCCCAAAAAAGAGGGGTTATCTACACAAAACCAAGACTGTTTAATAGCATCTATCTGTGCTATTTACCTTTTCCTAGAAGACGCTACTCATCGGAAAAACTTGCTAAGTCAACTCTGACAGAAATAGCATATCAACATTACTTCTAGCATTATGTAATGGACTCATCATCTTATGCTCTGCCTGACAGATTATTTTAGAACTGGCTATACCAAAACATCCAGAACTATGCTCTTTAACTCACTAGACATTGACGTTTGATCTTAAGCTACCTACTGTGAACACAGCGATACGTTCACCTCTTCACTATACCTGTCAGCTCTCTCGTCCTGTAAGACGACAGAAGAAATGTCTCTCCAAGCTGTGAGAACTGCTCTATTCTAATAAATGAAAGGTTGAAACAAAGTCCTCTCCATTAAAAGTGAACTTTTTCATGGAAAACATCCACAGGGTAATGATAGAAAAAAAAAAAAGAATAGCAACTTAAATGAAATGTTTTTGTTTAATGTTTATCAGCTGTTTAGTTTTAGCCTGGTTTTCAGACTACAAGGTACCTAATATCAGGTGTTATCAGAACCAGAATACTGATATGACTACAGTGAAAACTCTCCAGGTATTGTTACTGCTCATGTGAGCAAACACCTCTACTGGTAGAGATAATATCCAGCATACCTTTTTTTCCCCCAGCATCTGCATTTATACATTGCAATTGATCATATACAAATACCGTTCAAGAAGTCAATATGATTATACCATCAGAAGATGCTGAGACAGCTTCAGTTACAACAGAATGGAGGGAAAAAAAAATAAACAAAGTTAATCATATATGAAAGTTAGGTTCATTACAGGTCACTAACACACACAGGGGCATCATGGTTAAATAACATTTCCTTTTATGCACGTTAGCAGAACTCATCAGGCAAGACTGTGAGAACGGAATTTTCACAGGAGATCCAAGTAATGGCAGTATAAGCACAACTGTTGTGTGGAAGATGATCACAGTTCATCTATTTCTTCACAGCAATTAGCAGCATTGCAACCATGGCATCATTTCTAACAGCAACTTTTTTCTTTCCAAGTCTTGACTTCATTAATACCTCGTTCCCAAAACACGAGCCTTCTTTTCTCCCAGTCTTACTGCACTCCTAGACTATGAAGGCATTCGGTAAGCACACTGCTTTAGTCCCAAAGTGAAACCAAAACTTTATACAATTTAAAGTATTTCTCTAAATGCACATCTTACAGACATTAAAGCGTACATGCGAAAACAGCCCGAGCACGGCACAGTGGCTTCTGCTACAACTTTTCTGTTTGTTTGTTAAAGACAGACTGCAATCCCCTGCTTAAAAACAAAAGGAAACCCATTTTCGGCTCACAGGCCCTGTGAGGTCTAATGTGAAATATGATAAACAACTGCCCTTATCCTTAAATAGTTAACAACGAAAAAGTTTAAGCCATTTTTATTTCTCCAGCTGTAAATCAAAATATTACCAGTGTTCCTGCAGCCAGGGTACCGGATAATTTAGACTAGAATAAATGTTTATTAAAAAAGGGCGTCGATTTCTTGGCAGCGATGAAAAGCAGGAGACACCCCTAGTGTCGACGTAAAATACTACAGGACTCCATACTGTATCTCTGGGTTAATTCTACAGCAGGAAAAGAGAAATTTAAATTATCCTCTTTAAAAAACAGAGCTGCTCAAACATACACACCTGGGCATACCGCATACCTTCTTCCTGCAGTCTCAACACCCTCATGCCTAGCATATTTGAGGTGTCAGTTTTATAAAGCCGTACCAATTAAAGTATACATTATCTAGCCCGTCTCCCTGCCATGGGCTACGTGCATTATAGCTTTCCGGTCTGCACATGAACAGAAAAACGCTGCTGCACCAAGGGCGGGGGGAGGAAGGGGGGAACCCCACTGAGATTGCTAACCAACCCCCACAAGACATCGCTACCGAAATGCTGGACTTGCTTAGGGAGCTGCTGGTACATCCAGAAACCAGATGAAGCGCAGGCCAAAGAACGCGAACCTCCCGACTGGAGGCCAAGGGAGCGGGTTTGGGGGCCATGTGAGCGGCCGAGTGGGCACAGAGCCAGCACTGAGCGGTTGCCAAGCGCTTTTTTTGGGTGCCAAGCGAGTGGGGGGTGGGTGCAGAACACGCGGGTTTCAGGTGCCAGTTCTGTGGGTGCCGAGCTGGCGGCGGGGTAGGCCCAGCCAGCATCCCACCCCACCCCAGGGGGGCCATGT
>JAAGNO010003648.1:22753-36709 GCA_033439905.1 Ceryle rudis | reverse complement strand
GATCATAAAGACTTTTTTTTTAATGAGAATTTTGCATTTTAAAATGCAGATTTTGGAAGTATAAGAATCAATAAAAGCTTCCTTCTGAGGAGCTCAAAACCACTTCACTTCCTTATTGAAAGGTGAAATTTTTAATTCATGTCCTTTATTTCTTTCCTAAACTGCATAAAAACATAGGCCCTTCAGAGGCAAGATAGGAATTCTAGTGCTCCATTCCCCAGGCAGAAAATAACGTTAGTCTTCTTTCAGCAGCAGGGATAAAGACATGATTGTGTCCGTGATCTTTGCAAATTCCAGAAGTGGTCTCCTCTACACAAATGCACACTTTGCTATTCATTTCATTGACTGCTAGTAGAAACAACCACAGAACAGGAACATAAAGGTTAACCTCATCTGATAAAAGATGCTGCTAAGATGCCAGTCAGGTGATGTCTCGTTCTGCTTACGCTGATCAGCACTCCAAAATGCAGTTCTTACAAGGAATCTACATGAGCAGCAGTTTAAACTGACAGTCAATGAGAGCCCCAAGAGCTCATTCTACACTAAAGCACTATCCAATCCCTTTCTTAATTTGCATAGCAGCAGAAGCCATTGCAGGATTTTTTCCAAAGGTGCTGTGCTGCTGTGCCCAGGATTATGTTTGCCTTTTTTTTTTTTTTTTCATACTGAAGTAAAAAGCATATGGAGACCTAGAGACCCGAGCTGCTAAGAGAAGATCTGTAAGCTTGAAAACCACATGGGGTGAGCTGCATACATCAAGAAAGTCATCATTTACTGAAGGCATCTGTGTTAACTTCTGTCCCATATAAAGGTAGAGCACTAGAGATTATTTTTTTTACATGGCCTCCAAGATCCGTCCCACTCTGTAACAGTATCTTTGCAAAAAGCAGCTCTGAATTTCATCATGTTGAGAAAGCCCAGATCTCCCATCAGGATTCAGTCGTGAAAAATGGGAACTGGAAGAACATCCCCTTTCTTCTCTGAACTGTTAAGCGTTTTCCATAGATGTATCCTATATCAATATTACTGGTTTGACTGACATGAACGTATTGTAAATGCTAAGACCAAACAGCAAGGGCATTATTTATGGCAAGAAGCTGCTGATAAATCACATTTTAAATCAGATGCAAATATTCTATGGGTAAGGAAGAGAACACAGGGGGGGAAAAAAAAATCTATTAATTCCAGTGACTCTACTTACAGCTACAGTTATAAAATAGAAAATGCTTTAAGAATTATAGGATGAAAATCAAGTGAGGATTAACAGCAAAGACTGCAAGCTGTGCTATTATGTCTCACTCAAGTTCCTTCTTGCCAGCCTATCTCTAACTGTCAATCCCTCAATGCTCTTTTTAATATCCATACATTGCAAGAAGAGGGGTAAGGCTCACAAACCAAATTCCCAGCTACACGAACTACCATTAATGGAAATTTATGGAGCCAAGAACTTGAAGATCCTCTCCCTGTCCTTCCTAGACTGCTTCATGATTAATAATCACCTTTAAGAGATTTCAAAGATAATGTATCAGCGTTAAAGGAGTGCACATGGCTGGACTGTAACTCAAGAGTGTTCTGTCTTAATAAAAGATGAGAATACTCTTCTATCTGCCGCTATCATTTTGGTAGAGACCATGTTATAGCAAGATAGATCGATAGCCAAGCCAGTACTTAAGATATTTGCAGTCAAAATTCTTTACAATTAAAACCAGAACATTTTAAAATACGAAACATAGTTCTGATCCTCATTGTTCTGTGCACTTTTTTGTGGTCACCATAATATTTGTTAAGGGTGTGATTTTATGCTCGTACATTTAAGACTGTGTGATCTGTAAAGGCACATTTATTTCTATCGGGGAAGTAAGCAATGACCGGTGTAAGAACTTTTCTAACATTACAGTTATAGGAAATCCAGAGCCTTGGAGGATATTTGGGCCATGCAGGAGCAGTGGTCTTTTAAGTTGTCTGAACCAGAAAAGTTTAATGCTGGGCCACTGGAAGGAGAATTAGCTCTGACCACACCCCTCAGCCTCCAGGCAGATACACATACACAAGATAATTTCAGCAGCAGCTCATAGGGACTTTCTTCTACTGTCCTGAGGAACCCAATAAAAATAAATTGCTTGTATAATTAAATATTCTTATAAGTACTTTAATTTTGAAGTCTTTTCCATGAAAGGCAGCTTGATATAAAGAAAATCTCGTGGACTGGATATATTTAGATACAAAAAAGTGCAAGTAGACTTTTGATCACACTTCAGTTCCTGCCAGCTGGAAATACAGACCATCAAAATGGGAAGCAGTGTTAAAACCCAGTGAGATGCTGAACATGGGAGTCTCAACGACTACATATTGCTCTTCTACATACATTGTCTCGTTGCAAATGCTATGTAAAGTTTTATGAAGATACTGCAGTAAGTGAAACTGTATTACAACTGAACCTGACGTGACATGTCAGAACGGGGCTGGTTGTCACACTGGAAATGCTATTAACAAGATTGATCTGATTGATACCAAAATCAGACTGATATAAGGAGCTGCCCAAGCTAACTCTAAACATTACTTACACTCTCCTTGTTGAAATGATACAGTCAGAGCAACAACTTGAACAGTTAAAAGCGTATCAACTGAAATTATAAATAGGTGCTGTCAAAAGTTCCACAAGAAAAATTCTTATATTAAAATTTACCTGATAACATAAGTCCTAAAGGGTATAATGTGCTGCATGACAGCAGGGATGTGTAGCCATATTCTGATCTATAATGCAAAAACATAAATAGATAAAAAAATTCATTAATAACATTGGCAAAAATGAAATATTGCTGGTACATTTGCATGTGCAACCCCACTTTAAGAAAAGGTTTTGTTGTTGTTTTTCATTAACTTCACTTTTTTCAACTTCTTCATTTTATAATTTTCAAAACTTAATCTGAGGAAGGTTTCTGTGACTTATAAACAGGAGTTGCATCTTTTCTTCTAGACAATTGGAAAATATAAACTTTGTATAAATAGTCTCATATTGCCCAGATGTCTCAGTTTTGTATTTTCTGTAGTTTCCTCAGTAGGAAAAACTGCTACTCAGCCTTGTGGGGTTTCTTTTTCCTTTAAAGTCTACAAGACGTTACCACATTCTTTCTGTTCCTTGCACATCTCTCCTAAATTAAGCAAACCTATTGATAAAACTACTGACTTATGTTTTGCTTCTTAGAGCTTATATATTCTATAAAATAAATTTATGTTTTATAACCAGTGATGAAGCGCAGTTTTTTTGCTACCATATTTGCATTCCCATATTTACCATTCTGCCTCTACCACCTTTGCAAAACTGTATGCAGGAAGAAATGTATGAGGATCAAAAAAACCAAACTGAAAAGAGCTATTTAGCACCGCTGGGAGGAAGAGAGGGCCAACCAAACTACTTACACAGGCAAAGTTAGAAGTTCCATCTGCATTTTAAAAAGGAGTGCTGAGCCTGTTAAACCTGTTACAGAAAGACAACTACGTGCCAGGTAAGGGATCGCGCTCAGATGAAACATTAGCAGCTCTTACCACTACCCACATAATATTAATCATGTGCACACAGTAATCTTGTGAACAACAAACACCTTCACTCAAAGCTGTCACATCAATTTACATATCCGTGTTTATTCTAAAAAGAATGTTTAATCTTTGCAACTGGTGCAATAAAAACTGGCTCAGGACTAAATTCGTAGAGGATTTCAGAAAATTCTGCATGCAGAAAATCAAAATTCTCCTTGTCAGGAGAGAAAAATATTAGGCTGTAGCAAAACTATAACCAGCATTTATTTTAAACATTTCCAGAATTAGCCTAGCAACTTTTTGAGTCAGTTTTGAAAAAAAAGTATTTTCAGACTTAATTTTTACAATGCAACTAGCACCTCACACTAACAATACAAACCTACTTTGCAAGACAAACCAGCCAAATCTTCACATGGCAAAAAAAGACCACATTTGGAATAAGCTTCTGATCCAACTGGCCATCTCAAGAAGAAAAAAATGCTAACATCCCAAAGATAGAACGTATAACTAGAAGGTGATTGTAACAGAAACGGGAATTAAATAACATTTTTGACAAGGAATTGCAAGGAAGACAAAGGTGCTACTGTATTCGCACGACTTGATTTTTAACATGGTGTGGTTTTTTCATATGCAATATCAAACACACACACAAAAATCTATTTCTTTGTGTACTAAATGTAGGAAATTATTTTATAGCTTTCATTGTTCACAGTAATTTTCACTTTGTATTAATTCAAACTTTATTCCCAGAATTCAGTTAATGGGTAATTTCACAAGTTACAAATGAGTATGTAAATTTCACCATGAACTCAAATATAAATACACTAAATATTTAAATAAAATGACATAGAACAAAATATAGAGAATGACCTTAAAATAACACATAAAATGACATTAAAAATCCACAACTTTTCATCATGCTTTTTTGCTTTCACCTGCTTTTAAGACAAACCATCTACTGCATCTGTTCCGTTCTCAAGCTTCAGTGTTCTGGGGTTTTGTTTTCTTTTTGTTATTTACTGTTTAACACAGGTAATTAATTTCTAAAGGGCAGTGTGTCTCTCTATAGCTTATATCTGACTTAAGTTTTCTCTAAGTTTCTTAACCTTCTGACTTTTAATTTTCAAACAGTAAAATTAAATCAACATTTTGGCAACCATCAGCAGTATTTCAATCAATTCATCTCCACTGAGAGGGATGCTGTTCTTCCACAGTATCCCCCAAGCTGAAATGGTACAGAATGATTTAATGACAGGCTTTTCCAGTGAGGTTTAAACCCTCCACAGAACAAGCTGTAGATCACCAATTTCTCCGTGTCTACTAGGGTTTTTTAGGAGACCAACACAACATGAGGTAGTTAGACTGAGTAAATACTACAGAAAATGATATGTGGGAAGAGAGGAGGAAACAAGGATCAAACTATAAAAAGACAGCAAAGAAATATCCTAAGAAGGCTCAGTCAGTCCTACCACAATACAGGTTGCTAAGAAAGCATCTTGAAGAGCTGCAAGCAGGAGAAAAAAAACCCAGGAGTGACAACTAGAAAATCCCTGTGTGAAGTAAATTGCATTATATTACATTTGCTGGCTTTATGTTACAAACCTAAGCTTGTCTGACGAAGACATTTATTCAAATGATACTTGCTGGTAAAAAAAATGCGAGGAAACATCTTTTCAATAATTTTAATGTCCTCTATAGACAGGAGACACCAGTAATCCAGTAGTCACAAACAAATAGCTCAATTCCCGACTTTACTAATTTCTGGTACTGGTCTTTCTTTGCTTACATGCACTTGTGGAGCGCACTAAATGAGACATTCACCTTCCTTTGTTGAAGAAACAGAGTGAATGCTTTCCACATTAGGCAGCCTTGGCTAACAGAAGCTGAATATTCCTAGTTGTTAGGAAATTATTTCTTTGACTTCAGTTTACAATTTCCAAATTCACGTATTCCACTTCCTGGAGTTTACTACTAAGCCTAACTTTTTAATGAGAAATTGATTGGTTCATACACACTACAAACCTTCTGAAAATAGTTTTGAAACATTTAAGGTAGGAGCTCAACAACTTCTTCACTTCACAGACTTTAAAATAAATTCCAGCATGGCTATTTCTAGGAGTCTTTACAATAATGGCTACTTAACTACCATTCTCAAGAGTTAGTATGGCTGTGAAATTGTGTGTTAAGAGTTACTAGGCACTGTGGTTCTGGCTTTACACATTGTCAACCAGGTAACAGCTGATGTTGAGGTGCCGTTCACTGCACTATTATTGATAGCATCATCCATAAACCTCACATTAGCTATAAATCCTATAAACTCAAATGCATTGGGATAAAACCAAGTCAGAGTAGCAGAGTTCTTACTGAGTTCACCAATATTTTGCCCACAAAAAATAGTTTTGTGAACGCGTGTTTTTGTGTTATTGGAGTTTGGTATATCATTTCTCAGAAAATTAGAATGAATGATTAATTTTTTTTTTATTTACCTAAGTTATACAAATTATATAGTGAGATGATATTAAAAAAAAACAGGGAAAGAAACATCACATCGAAATCAGAAGCTCATGCACCAACATAGAGGTAGGGAAATGTATCTATTTTAATATCAGCAAGATAAAATGTATTTTGTCAAAAAAATTACCTGCCTCATTCAGAGCTAACAAACATATTGCATCTGAAAGTCAGAAGCACTGCTGACAAGTACAGTGAGTGACACCAAAAGATGGGAAGTGGATGAATAAAGCACATTCCACAAAATGTTTTCTTATACTTTCTGTAGGGAACTGACAGGTAAAAATTTGAATTTTAATTTTTTTTTAAAACTAGTTTTCCTCTAACTCACAGATTTGCCAGCAAAGCCAGACAGAGGTCAAAAGACAGGGTCTGGTTGAATGGCAAAAGATACAATGCTGGAAGAGGTTGAACGAACAGTACTTCTACTGGTTAGGTTTCAGTTGAATTTCATTTTATCTGGCAATTTTAACCACAGCATTCATCTAAAATACCTGTAAGAGACAGCTAAATGTATTACCCACTAGAACGAAAGATAAATGCAAAGTTGCTAAGTAATTATCTGAAAGGAGAAACATCGTTGAGAAGTATTTTGGTTTAGGGCACATCGCTAAGAATAAAGAAAACATGTATTTTATGCAGGAAAAAATAAAGACTTCAAAAAAGGTCAAAGAAGGGAGGTAGATGCACTTTATACATGCACTGGTATGAGATCTCTAGGAAAAGGGATGTGCAGTCAGAATGCTTGTTGAAAAATACTGGTGCCATAGAGATTCATTGTTCAGAACAATTTTGCCCATTCTGACAAAAAATACACCAAAAATCAGACATGCAAAAATGTCTTGTTCCATGACCAAAATTTACTTCGAAACCGGCATAGCCTCCAAGACCATACATTTCAGCAGATGGTTCGATGAAGACTGCAGGCTGCTAGGATGAGGAACTCATCAGATTATCACCTGGAAGTTCATTAGATCATACAGAAAGGGACAGAAGGTAACATATCTCCACAATTTAACATGCACAGATCCTGCAACAGTCCTCCTGTGCAAGCTTACAAGAACAGAGCATATCATGGCTTTACTCATTTGTTCTCTGACCTACAAGATCACCAACACTAGCTTTATTTCAGTCACTGGTTCCCTCTATGCAAACATATCCCAATACTTATTTAGAACATCATCCTGGCTGGTCAGTAATGACAGTAAGGAAGGAGGGATGTTGTGTGGAAGGAAGGATCTGATTTTAACTACTTAAAATTGCAATCGCTGTCCAAATTGTGTTAAACTCACTTCACAGAAGGGATAAAAAGCTATTGTTTTCCTTTCCATGTGTAACATTCACAAGACAGGTCACGACTTCTCGCATTACATTAATTCTCCACATGTCCATCTTCAGGGACTGGTTTTTATTTCTATCACCAGTCTCTTTTGAATTTCCAGTAAAATCAATTTGTAATTATGCTAAAGTGAAAAATAACTATTATTTCAGAACAGAGAAGTGATGAAGGACATGTATTCTAAAATGAAATAAAAGTTACCTCTGTGCTGCAAACGTGTATAATAATATAAAACCACAGGAAATTGAGAAAAGAAATCCACAGGCTTTTCCTTTGTGCCTCACAGGAAATAGGTAAAAAGTTAATATAGCCCAAAAGCTTAAAATATTTCCATGACACAATTTCAGGGATAGAAATGATCACTGACAATGTTTTTACAAGTATTTGCTGGGGCTCTTACAATCTTAACACCTAGGTACAAGCTTGCAAAACTACTCGTGCGCTCGCAGAAGACGTACAGGGTTTGGATGATGAACCGCTCAGCTGACCATCAACCCTAACCTGGAAAATACTAGGAGTGCTTTTCTCCCTCCATAGTCACACAGAACTCTTCCAGAACTCAGTCCTTTTACTTTTTGTGTTCAACTTTAAACAATGTAAAGAAAATACTTACATTAGATACCACTGTGATAAATGCATGTGCTATAAGAAATGGCAGTGTCTCGGGGGTTCCGTATTCAAAACAATCCTTCATGAGGGAAAGGCCATTTTTTCCACAAAACAGACAAACATAACGAAGCAAGTGCAATGGTACTTCTACATCCTAGAAATATTGAAATAAATTACAAAAAAAAAAGCTATGTTAGTGTAACACAAATCTACACAGAGGAGCAAATATGGCTCTTTTAAGTTTCTATGAAATGTGCATCAATTTAAAAATGAAAAACTTACATTCATGTCACAGAATGCCCCTAATATATTGCTTTCTTGAGCAGAAATATCCTGTTTAAAAAAAAAAGAAAAGATTTAAATTAACCAAAGGAATAAAAATATAGTTATAACACAAAAACCAACTGACTATTAACAGATACTGTACTCAACGAACAGAAAAAAACCCCAACCCTGATTCGGAGAATGAGAGAAGTTCAAGCTTTGCTCCGCTTTTACACTGCAAAACATACTTGTGCAGTTCATCCTTTTCCCTTTGTTAAGATGTACTTATAAATACACAAATATACACTTAGGATAATGCGTCAGCCGTGGCTCTCAAGCATTCTTCCATCCCCCCCCGCCCCGATCGCTAACTTTTTCAACAGGAATACTGCAGAGGGGATAGTCTGGCACACTAGTGCACACCAGCCTGAGAATTACAGCACAGAACCAATCTCGATACTTCTGAAGGCAACTTCTCATAAAGACAAGAGATGTATCTGAACATCTGAATAGAGATGAAATGTAGGATGTTCTACAATCCTCCATTTAATTATTTAAAGGGCTAAGCTGTTGAATTATTTATTCTGATCCAAATATTAAAATTCTTTCACTTGAACTGCTATATTCTTTTCTATGTAACAAAGCACATAGTGTAAAATAAGTGTCTAATACTCTTTACAGAACTAAGCTAACTAAAAAGGGGGAAGGAACTGTACCACCCTATCAACCTGTTAGCTATTTGCTGCAACAAGAAAACTATTTTCTGTAAGTACTAAACTGAAAAAGGTTTGGAAAAATATCTTTTCAGATGTTCACAACATCCACCCGTTGGGCAACATAAAGCAGGAATTCCCCTTATTAAGGTTCCAATACATCCTGTGTAAGGGTGAAGGCAAAAGGGCACTGAAGATACCATAAAATGCGACTGTAACACCACAACATTGCCATGGATAGTTGCAGATACAGCACACATTCTCCCTCCCCTCCCTCCATACCAAACACCCAGTTCTCATATTCACAAACCAAACGCTAGTCTAACAAAGTTAAGTTTTTAAATGAACTTTCCTGAATATATTTCAAATAGTTGTGTAGGAGTAAGCTTCTTAAAACTGTACCAGAGGATGCTGAAGGCAAGCAATTTTGGATGGATTAAGTGTGATACAAACATTCTGAATTATTCAATATACTTGTATTATAGCAAAGCATTTATTTTCTTCCACTGAACTCTAAGTCATGCCTGAACTTGTGATACTCTAACATTGATTTTTAAACCAGCTTTGAAGCCAGTAGGTGGTATGTTTTCCAGCAGCAAGAAAAGGCATTCAGGGCTCTGATCATGAGAACTGCAGAAATAGTGTGAGAAATTTCATTAGTTTTCTTGAACAAAATAGAGGCTCAGGTCAAGTGAACTACAGTTCTTACATTACAGAACTCAAAAACCCATGGAGGTCTGCTGCATGAGGCCTGCAAAGCTTACTGAAAGCCTTACTGTTGAGAGACTGACTCTGGAAATGTGACTTCTGCTCTTGCAGATGTCAAACAGAGCAGAGGCTGAGAATTCCTTAAGATCGCATTTATAAGGAAATGCAAGAATTCCTTGTGGGAATCTAATATGGCATCAAGAAACACCATCACCTGGGATAAAAATCTACTAGCTGAGGTCTGACAAGGTCACAGTCTTGGCAGAGGGCACTTAATTCTGTGTATCTTCCAGGAAAATACTTGAAAAGTAGAGATAGTAAAGCTCCAAAGAATCAGGGACTACAGCTACAGACACCTTAACAACCGATTTTATTTTTTTCTCCCCCTCATTCATTTCATTCTCTGTCACGAACCACTAAATGGTTGAGTAGCTCCCTTCAGATTCATTGTTCATTCTGACATAGTGCAAAGTTCAGGAGTTTGTTTTACACCATTGCTTCTTGCTCTGCAGGGTTTTAAGAGTGTCCATTTCCTAGGTATGTTTTTCCCCTCTGAAGTGTCCATTCCAGGTACCACACTTGCTGCACAGAGTAAGCATGAAAAGACAAATAGGGCATACAGTCTTCAAGTACCCTGTACCCAGGACCTCTTAAAAGAAAGCACACACAGAAACACCAGCCAACCAAAAGAAAAAAAAAAAAAAAAAAAGGCAGAAAAAACCCACTACTAATTCCAAAGTATGAATATTCCTCAGAAAAATTAATAACCCATATTTATAAAAACTTTTCGAGTTCATTTTGCTTAGGATGAAAAACAGACAAAGGCCTCTCTCTGGGCACAAAAACACTGGTAGATGTCAATAGGAACAAATGATGTGTTTCCAGATTTCTTTTTTTCCCCTGTATGTATGTCCTGTATGTATGTTCAGGGGGCTGGAACACCTATCCTACCAGGACAGGCTGAGGGAGCTGGGATTGTTCAGCCTGGAGAAGAGAAGGCTCCAGGGAGACCTAACAGCCACCTTCCAGTACCTGAAGGGAGCTTACAGAAAGCCTGGAGAGGGCCCGTTTGCAAAGGCCTGGAGTGAAGGGACAAGGGGTGATGTTTTTAAATTAGAAAGGAGTGGATTTAGATTAGAAATAAGGAGGAAGTTCTTTACCATGAGAGTGGTGGAGCACAGGAAGAGGTTGAGGCCCCATCCCTGGAGACATTCAAGGTGGGGCTTGACAGAGCTCTGAGCAACCTGCTCTAGTTGAGGAGGTCCCTGCTCTCTGCAAGGGGTTTGGACTGGATGACCTCTAGAGGTCCCTTCCAAGCCAGACACTTCTATGTTTCTATGTCCTGGAGTGGGGGCTGACCTCAACCTGACTGCAACTAACTGCGCTGTTTTAGAAATCCAAATTTAATAGAAAGTCTTTTTTCATTAGGCTTCACATCAGTTTAAACATTCTGCCTATACAGGCTTCACATTCGCTCTACCCCAGTCGAGACTATATACTTGTCAGCATTCTTGATTCACTTCTCCACTTGGTGTAGTTTCACTGTACTCCTATATAGCGCTGTTCCTGTGTCATTTCTGCCATCTGCAAGGCCACTTGCTCAAGGTAGCTTCTGCTGTCAAGAGTACACATCCCTTCTGGCTACCAATCAGGGTTCCGTGGTCTTCACACTCTCACTTTAGAAATGTTGTTCTTAGTCTGTACCACTTAAGGAGAGAATCTATAGAATCCTATACAGGCAGATACGCTTTTGACTACCAATAAATGTTGCTTTGCTGTTTATTTTCATCCAACTTCATGAACTCCTGAAGTAGGGAAAACCTCCAACTTGCACGTGAATGCTTTTCTTCTCCACTAGACGTTCAAGAGTAAGGCAGCTTTGGCAAGCACCTGATAAAAGAGGCTTAGCCTTCAAGACTTGTCTGCTGTCATTAAGAACAAAGAGGTGTTTACAGAGCAAAGGTTAACAGTAACACTGAGTGCTCACTGTTACCAGAAGGTAATGATCCCCTCTGAAAGACTTACATTGGAAATTTTTAAATGACAGCCTAATTGGTCATTTCTGGGCAAAGTGAAACCTTACTGGACATGACAACACAATGAAATTGTGTAAATTCTTCTCGAGAATATGGAACAAGGAATTTCTGAAATCAGTGAGAGGGGAGACTGGGCTCTGTTTTGAATCAGAGAATTTCCATTTTTCCACAGCAAAAGAACCCCTTAGAGGAAGGAGAGCTACACCAGCTTCTCTCAGCAAATTCTTGGCAGATGTGGTCTGTTTAGGAATCTGTTTAGCTTACAAGTATAGATGATACACTTCAACCAGGGATTTTTATTTGATCATCCCTTAAAGACTAAGTCAAAGCCTGATTTAAAACAAAAAGTACTCCCATTACTGAGGCTAATGACTTCTCTCAATTCAACTAAGATGTGCTCTAGGCTGACATTCAAAATCAAATTCTAAACCTCAGTAAATTAGTCACTCGTGGTAGCAGAAAGTTTTGACCTCCAAATAGCTAACACTCCTTCAGAGTAACAGAACTACTGCTCCTAAATATAGAAAATCCCAGTTTGTGACAAAAATGATTGATGCCGAGACCTTTGAAATGCAAAAAAAACCCCAACCTCTCCCCAAAAAGGAAAAAGGTACACAACAAATATGGCAGGCTAGCATACCTCCAGAATCTATACCTGGAAACACAGCAAGTCTAACAGAAAGGTAAAGCAATTTTCCCTCACTTGTCTGTACCTCAGGGAGGTTTTTCATTCTCAGCTTCTCTAAGTTACATTTTCAGGTTAGCTAAGGAATCTATTCAATAATTCAAATTATATATACAAGTATGATATATACTAGTACATCTGGACTAACAGCCAGTCACAGTACAGCAATCTACAGCATATCTGTGCCCAAATCACTTTATGTCTGCACATCAAGTGAAAAAGAAATCCCACTGGGCACTTGGGAGTTTTTCTTCTTACCATTTGGAAGTGAAATTGAAAAAGAAAACAAACAAACAGAAATAACCACCAAAAAAACCCCAACAAAACACACCATACATGTAAGTGTCATTTAAAAGAAGTGAGTGTGCTTATACATAGAAAAGCTGTACCAGAATTGTTCATTGCATATTCCTATGAAGCTAGTTCGAGTAGGTGTCCCATGGGAGTACAAAAGATAAAACATTTTAGTCACCGATTTATTTTTTTTTTTTAACTGACAAGCTAGATCTACCCTCTACAGTGCTGACTTGCAGTGCCTGAACTATAGATTGATTTATGTATGGTGAAAGGGTAAAACGCAGGCCAAAAAAATGAATGATGGGAAACCTGATATCCACAAATCCTAACTTTGCCTCATTTTTCTATATACATAGAGTTGTGAAACAACCTTTGTTAACTTATGCCTGTAAATTTTAGAATCAGAAACTGAAATCCAGCATACCCCAAAACCCTGCTACGCTGCTGGTTTTAACTCCATTTATTGTCAGATACAACCAGATTCATTAAGAATTTATTATATCTCTTGATCTCCCCAGTATATGTAACCAAAAATTATGTATGATTTGGTATCTGTGACTTGACATTTTGGACTTAGTTTAAAAAGTAAACTTAGCCCCTTGAAGCTCCAAAAGAACTCTCAAAGCTCTCTAAATAAAAAATGAAAAAAGACCAGGGTAACTGTAGTTTAATTCTCCACTTGGATTTTTTTCCAAGAGTTTGCTGAATAGAAGCTTTTTTTTATATATAGCTAAATATACATCATCTTTGTACATGAATATTGTAAAAACTGTTATTAGACTACCACAAGTTGGCTCAAAATCCAACCTTTCCAAGAACTGCATTGTTTCACCTAGGAAATGCTAACACCATCGTGTTTATTCAGAAGCTACCAATTAAACATTGCTGGATTTTTGATTTCTTTGGTTTGTTTGGCAGGTTGTTTTTCAGACGAAAAGATGGAAAATGAGAATGGTAGTGTAACAAATATCACAGAGAAAAATCAGCACCATAGAACAAAGCTACTTATGTAGGGATCAGTTACTCCCCCCAATTAAAACAGCTGTCCTAACAAGTAAGTCTGGTCTTCCACAAAGTTTAACTTATGAAGCTTTGCTTCTGGAACCATAGACTGTAATGAAAAGAAGTTATCAAACTATTAATGGATTACTTTCTGGAAGAAGGGCTTTGCTGTAGTCCCCCTGTTCTTTAAACAGTACAATAATTCAATGTAAAGTTCCATACAACACTAATACATTATCTATAACAATTATGCAT
>JAAGNO010003648.1:427-22653 GCA_033439905.1 Ceryle rudis | reverse complement strand
CCTGTTCTTTAAACAGTACAATAATTCAATGTAAAGTTCCATACAACACTAATACATTATCTATAACAATTATGCATATTTTAAAGTGTAAGAAGGTGTCATTTTAAAAGTGTGTCTGAAAAGTTCTACTGAAGTCACCAAGAGAGCTGACTTTGCCCATCCTGTGTGAAAGGAACCATCACTAAACATGCACAGTATACTCATTAATGAGAACAAATAAGCTTTCACAAAATAATTACATATACACATAAAGATATACCTCTATTGTGGGATGAGTATTATGCTTATAAGCAGTGTACAGAGGAAACTGAATCTGAAAGATTTTTGCCACACACAGCAACAACTTTTCCTTCTCATCAGTGCTCCATAAGCTAAAAGCATCAGTGTTCTTTGCAGACTCCTCTTCTGTCAGGATACAAGTTCTTGCAGAATCTAATTTTTTCTCTATAGATTTTTGCCGTTCTCCATTTTCTTCTTCATGAGACTCTCTCTCTACATTCAGGGGCTCATCAGCATGATTACTCTGATCTTGCCATGTTGAATCTATATTAATAGTGCAATGTTTACAGAGCTGGTCCCGCAGAGCTTGAACTTGGGCAATCACTAAGTTAATAAGCGCACATACTACTTGGTTAAAGATCTCCAAATGTTTATACTCCTTGAAACAGCACAGACATTGTCTGTAAGAAAACAGGAAAAAAAAATAATAAAAATTCATGAAGTAGACAAAATCAGAACAGATAACTGACCAAAAGCACTCTTTACATGAAAACAGTTAAAACAGTAAAGTATGACAGACCCATAAAAGTAAGGAAATCCAAAGGAAACACACTCTACCCAGCAGCAGGTGGGAGTCACGAAGCCTTCCTTAAAATCTGTGAACATCCCGTTACTAACAAATGCTTATCAAAACTATGAAGTCCCTGTCACCATTTCACAGCTGCCACTGTAAATATACAAAAGAAATCTTAAGGGCAAGGTCACCGTACTACTAAAGAAACAATGTTCTTCAGTACGATCCTGAATCCACTTCCTTGTTTGGTTTTCTCTATTGGTACTTACTGCAACAAACCACCTGACATGTTTGTCATATATTAAGTCCTAATTATTGTTATTTTTAAATCAACAGGGCTGCAAAATAATTTTATTCAGTTCAGTACGTAAGCTCACTTCCTCTATCTGCATTTGGATAGAAACCCCATGCACATCAGTACCCTCAACCCGTACTGGAAAAAGCAGTATCAAGTAACTCCACTCCCTGCTTCACTTCCCAGGCTCAGAGATTATTTCTCTGCGTATCTACTGACACAGTATGAACTGAAAAGAACAAGTAGTAAAACTATGCATCATCCCTTTACCAAAATAATAAGAAAAACAAACCATTAATTTAGAAAGCTCTGTAATATAGATGTAATAATGTAATAATAATATGTAATAATGTAAAAATGTAATAATTGTGGGCAAGAAATACTATATATGTCAAAGAAATTCCGAGTGCATAAACCCTCCAAGATAAGATACCCTAAAACCTATGGTCTGGGAACATTTGCTTTTCCCATACAAATAAGCAACATCCTCGTTGTAAGCAAAAGGTGGATATTCCCCTAAAAGGATTTAAATCATGGAGAACATAGAGAAGAATGCAATTAGCATAAAACTAAAGGCTACATGGCTACATGCTTGCAACAGAACCTGAGACAGACTCTGCTCCTTCTCACTCAAACTCTGCTGGATGGAACTGCTATAAAAACTGGTAGCTCTCTTGCAGCAGAGACCTTTCTCCTGGTACCTGGAGAACAATGGGCTCCAGTCCATGGCTGGAGTTCTCATATACTGAAATAATACAAAAAATTATACAAACCCTTTCTGAAAGAAATTAGCAGGCAGAAAATAGCGCAAGAAGTAATCAGTAAGAAGTGGTAAAAAAATTCTTCTGTGAAGCATAGCATTTAATCTAGAAACAGGACTTAATACATTATAATTTTCAAGAAAAAAAAAAAAGAGGCATAGAATTACAACAGGTAGAGGCTGCTGCCCCTCTTGATGGAATACAAACACGCCCTTTAGCAACACTCTTAAAGCATATATGTTCT
Source organism: Ceryle rudis (assembly GCA_033439905.1). Classification (NCBI taxonomy): domain Eukaryota; kingdom Metazoa; phylum Chordata; class Aves; order Coraciiformes; family Cerylidae; genus Ceryle; species Ceryle rudis. The sequence goes on along the minus strand of JAAGNO010003648.1, from coordinate 20,560 downwards.
GAATACGGGTATCTTTTTTCAGTGGGTTACACAAAAAGATAACATTCAGTATTCCCTAATTTCAGCACATATACAGTGATGAAGTATCTAAAGCCTATAGCTCCACCTCTGCAGTAAGAAAAACTATTTTAATATTAAGCAGAGTGTGCCTTTACCCATTTGAAAAATAGATCCTTGTGATTCACTTGCAAATGCATTTTCATATTAACAAATGACGATAAGGAATTGCAGGCAAGTGTATCCTCAAGCATTTATCCTTGGGGAAAACGATGTTCAATAGGTCTATCACTTATGCCTACAAATTGCGATCCCACTTGGCTGTAACAAATTATGCTCAATATTAATGAAAACAAAATGTGGTGAATACTTCTCACGTATCTGCATTTGAGTGCCAACTGATAGTGGAAACTCCTCTGTTGGGCAAAAGCGCTCGGCCCCCACCCAAAGATACAGGTTTGTACAAAACATCTAAGCCTTCATGTATCTGAATGTGTTACACGGGAAGAAGAGCTCCACTAAAACTTAAAGATCTATGAAAAAATGAGTATGCTACAAATAGGACTTCTTTGAACATTAATTTCCAGAACAAATCTCGAATGGGTATGTTACATACAGATGGCAGAAAACAGTATTCTTCAGGATGAGCTGCCAAATAATCTGCTGAAGGAAAGTAGAGATTTTAAACTACAGGTAGCAAAATAAAAGGTTGTTCTAGGGGAAGGCCTCAAGCAGAATTCTCAAAAGCGCATTTGGCATAGTAGGAAAAGGACATGAAATTAAAATGTAAGGTAAAACTCCTTGTGGCGTCCTTGCTAGCTACTGCTTTGATCAGGTTAAGGACTGTATTCCACACCCTTTTATAGTATGAAACCATATGCATGGAAGGTAAAAAAAAGCCAGGAAAAAAAAAAAAAAAAGGTGTTAAATTGTTTTTTCCTCAGGTTGGATTTGTCATGCTACTGGAGTTTCAACAGAACAAAACTCTGAAGAGATGATGACCTGGAAAACTAGGTTGCAATTGTTCTCAGACAAACTTGGGATCCAGGACCTGTGAAGAAATAACAGCATTCTGGTTTCTGTTGCTGCTGTTTATTTTGATTTAAAATTCCTTCTCTGTGTCTAATAGCATATTGCAGAAGATGATAAATTTGCTTTTAGTGCCTTTGGGCACAATGAAGAAGAGGAGGATTTTGCTTTTGCATATATCAAAATGTGACATTCCTTTTTTTCCTTTTGGTATCTTCTAAATACCAGAATAATACTTTCCAATTTAGTCTGTGCTTTTCCCAGTATTTCTTACAATTCAGTCTTGTCTCATAACCACTGCTGAACACTGAATTCCAAACATCCTTACTGTTGACTCTTTCTGAAAACTAATATTCAGACAATTTCTTGCTGGAACAAAATAAGTAGCTGTGAGGTAAGAAGAAGAGCTGATATAACTGTATTTTTTGAAATAATCAACCACAACATTAATTGAAATAATAAATTAGAAGGACTCACGTAGCTCATTTAAGACAAACACGTGCTAAGAATTTTCTTTATCACTTTAGAAACTATGGGCTGCAATCACTCATTACCTTCACTCAGAGTATTAGGACACCGAGAAAAATTTAAGATGATGGTCCCATTCAGAGCAATCTTTTCTTAAATTCTTCTTACCCTACCCTGCCTCCAAAGAAGGTCAGAAAATAACTTGTTATAGCAGCAACACACATTATTTGTCATTGCAATATAGCTACCTACTGCTATATTACACAATTATCACAGTATCCAGAATGCCATTCAGATTCAAAATATTCTTTGCCCAAAATGCACTGGGTAACATGTTCATTTTTATAAGTAGTTCATGCCCTTTACTCTCCAAGTATCGCTCAGCTACACATTAATAACTTACCCATTCTAATTCACTCTACTGTAGTTTTTAAGAAGTGAAACCTACTGTTGAGATCCAGTTTAATCAACACTCAAACCAAATCCAAAATTACCTTTGTGTCCAGGAATTGATGTAAGCAAATATCTTGAGGGCATGTTCCTTTCTGAGCTGCAACCCATCAGCACCTTCAATGTCTGATACTAAAGAAAATAAAACCATAAACATATTAGTAGCAAGAAAACCCCACGCAATTTCTCTATTTTTATTAGGAATTATCTTTGCTAGCATGAAAAAAATACATTTTGTAAATATACGTTCATATTGGAAACTGAAGCCCTCAAACAGATACACGCCTTTTTTGCTTCAGTAAACAGAGGTAAGGTTTAGATGCAGCCAACGTGAAAACAAACAACAGTATTCTGAATACTACTGTGAAAGTGTACGCTTGAGAGCAGCCTCTTATAATCCTCTTCTTGTGAAATACTCTTCATAAACTTCACTGGGAACTACCGATTCATGTGCACTTACAAATATGAACCCTCTTCAACAATTTCAGTAACTAACCGGGCACTTTCTTTCCTTCTTTTTTTCTTTCAGATTTTAAAAGTCTGCATTTTGAGATGATCATGAGACCTTAACTTCCTTTTCCTGATCAGATAAAAATTGGGGGTGGGGGGAGAAAAATCCACAAAGCTATCAAGATAAGAAAAATGTACCATGTATGTATAAAGTTATTTCAGACTAGCTAAGTTGATGATTATTACTTTCAAATATAGACATGTCTATATTGACATTTAACCATCATAAATTACTGATGGGCAAAACGATAAATGCTTAACACATTTCTTACAGCTGGAAACCAGAACAGTTATGTACTGAATTCAAAACCCAAATATTTCAGTGAGGTATTGTTAAATGTCTCATGTCCACCTAAAAAATATGTACACACTCTAATAAGCCAAACATCAGTAGTCCACATCTTCACTTGTGCATCAAATGATTATATACTAGGGGACTGGATTCTGTCTACTGGCCATATACCTTTCCACAACTATCAATACATAATTCTCATCTCCTCCTTGTCCTAGATTCCTGTATGATTCTATGATTATCTAATTGCTATACAAATTGAGAATATCAGCATTAAGTTGGCCGCTTTCATTTATAACGAAAGTATTCATTTACACATTTCACATGAAATTTCTAGTATTACATACTCACAAATATACTTCCCACGCAAGATTTGCAGGATAGGTTCTCTAATAGAAACAAGCTCTTTAGAATTCCTACCTCAACTTCTTTTCTGACCTCAGCCTTACAAGGTCCTATGTGATTTATCAATACAGGTTTCCAAAACCTAAAGCTAGTGAAAGTCTGCTAGCACAGATCAGAAAGAAAAGTTCAGAACAACACCAGAGAATAACCCCACGAAACAAATGCTTATTACTTCCTTGAAATAAGGACATTACATATACACATACACACAGATTTTCATATATATGCTCTCACACAAGTATTTTTTAAAAAAGCACACTCGATAGGATACCATTAAACTTTAAAACCCACTTTTCTGTGTTACTCCAAGAAGGCTTTGAAGATCCCTATATAACACTGGACAAAAAGTACAAAATTGATGAGCAGACTAAAAGACAAGTATCACTTTATACTATTTATTTTAAACACCACAAATTACCATAACACTTTACTCTCTTAAGACTAAAGCACAGCACTGAAGAAACCAACAGCTGTGTTAAACAATCTGGGTCAAGCTTACCACAAAAGACAGATCCTTCACTGGCGATAATAAAAATAAAATAAAAATAAACCACACCACACATAACAAAACAAAACAAAAAAAAGAACGACCAAAAAAACACACCACACCCCACAACACTTGCCCAGCACAGAGTAGTCACAAACCCTTTGTTTTCTGAATTTTGTGAGCATTGTTTCATATTATTCCTTCAAAACTTGACACCAAAAAAAATGTTGCAAATAATTAGTAGCAACACACCTAATTCTAACTTCTAGGATCTTATAAATACATTTATAAAACTTCCCTCCTTGCTACATCACTCTACTTAAGAAACATACTGTTCTACTTGTTAGAGTGCAACTCCTAAAGTCCAGAGCCTTTACACTGCAATAGTTTGAAACGCTCCCAAATTTCCCTCTATAACATTAAGGAAACCTGAAGAACTCAAAGTTAACTGGTTCCTTAAAAGCTACAACTGCCACATGAGGAGTACAGAATATAGAAGCTACACAAATACTGAAACTTATGCCCCAGGTCAAAAAAAATAGGAAGTATATGCACTAGGTGGAGACACCTGTTATTTTCCTGTTTATGCATTCTACATCTCACTCACACAGACCAACTTCAGCTGGTCTTACTTAACGATAATTGCTAATTAATATACTTGCTACATACACAATTTCCCTTTCATTTTCTGTACCTAGAAATAGTATTGTTCTTGTTCCTGAAAACACTCAGGAAACTCAAAATAGGAGCGACCACACTGAGGCTGCAGTTTTCCACTGAGCTGATGCAAGTCTATGCCAATACCAAAAAGGGTAGTGACACATCTGATAGGGCTTCTCCTACTGGACCTTACTTGAAGCTCTCTCTTTTGCTTTCTAGCAGAACTGCTATTTTTCAGCTCAGCTAATTATGTCCTCTCCACAAAAAATTTAGATCTTAGGTTTTCAGGTTCCTGTCTTATTCTGAATATCAACTTTGTTGATACTCTTGATTTACAGCACCTCTCTTCAGGGACACAGGCAACTTGAAGTACAGCAACAACTAGTTATGAAGGCTTTCTAATTATTTCTTTTTTAAACTGGAAAAAGTTTAGAGAGAAAAGCGGTAAGAAGAACCATGCTCATCATCATTCCTGCGTATCTGTTGATTTCAGTCAGCTCTGTAAGGACTCACTGCATACGATTTCACTTAAAATTAATGACATCTCTCTCTCCTTTCAAACTAATTTTCTTCTACCTTGAATAGGCCAGTAGTTAAAACAGACTCATTCACTTGTAAATAAAGCACATATTTTTATTCTCTCCCATATTCAGACACCATGCAGACTTAGATCCTCCTTATCTGTTGTGTCCCCAGTCTCTCTCACTTCCAGTGTTTCAAAAACCCAGCATGAACAATCACATCACACATTATAAAAAAAAAAAAATTTACTGTAACAAGGCCCCTTCTTGCAAATCGACTTGGTGGAGAAGCCTTTCCCCTAGTTTCATACCGAAGGCAGCAACTCCCCCAGAATGCACTAAGGTGTACTTGTGTACTCTGAGTGCATCTGAAGCATGTGAAAGTGGCAGGTTGTGTGCTCTCATCAATAAGAATTGATAATACATGCTCCAGAGCCTTGTAGCCAGCCATTCCATGATCTATTAGTATCTCTTTCACCAGTGGCACTCCAATCCTAGACTCAACTCCTTCAGCCCTGTCACCAGGGGCTGCTTCTTTCTCCAAGCACTCACAAGCTAGCTATTAACATTGCCTTCCTACTTCACACTTGAGCTTTCTGGGCTCAACTTCCTTCTTCCTTAAATTTGCTCTAACAAATTTTTCTTCTGTGTTAAAGCTTTTTAAACCGCCTCACCCTTGAGTCCTTCCTTCTCCCTCTTACTTTCCACACACAAACAACTTTGCCCTGTGCTAGATCCAATTTCAAAATCAACATAACACAGTTCAAGTCCACACTACTGTAGCCATACATTTCAACAACTGTTGGTGCTCCTGCAGGAACCCAGAGAGCCAAATTGGGAACTGAACAAATCCAACTTGCCAAACTAACCAAAACACATCCACGTTTCTGTTGGCATTGTAAGCCACTGAATACACACAGTAGCACCATATCAGAAAGAGATGAGCTGCTTAACTGACCCAAAGTAATAATTATTGTTTTACTTGAACATCTTCTAGTGTACATATTTTCAGATGTTCTTTAAAAAACAAGAAAGACAAACTTCAAAAGTAGTAGTATATTCCAGCAGCTGATAAGCCAAAACATATGACGATCAAACTAAAAATTGTAAGTACTTCAGAAAAAAACCCACCACCTCCCTAGGATTTCCCTAGTCTCTCTTTTATTTAGGTGACTTTAAATGAGAACTTGGGTGATTTACCTCATCTTTCACAAAAGGGTGGTTTACTACAAGTGTATTACAGTACTAGAAGCACTATCCCAAGCCAAGAAAAAAAAAAAAATATTACCATTAATAAGGCTACTAAACCAAGAAAAGTACTTAAGATGAGAAAAATATAAATTAACTGCAAAGAAAGTGGCAATGTAATTTCAACTGTGAACAAACGAAGCTCAGACTAAGTGCATTTTTAGTAAGAACTTTAGAGCTAGAGGAACAGACTGTAATTAGACCTCAAGGACAACTATCATGCTAGACTTGCAAAGAATATCTTCTATCCAAAGGTCACTTATCACACTAAGTACAAAATCAAATGGCAAATAAAAAAAAGCATTTTTAAAAGTACACTTTCTCTACTTTCAGAAACATAATATATTAAAAGTAAACAATAGAAAACTCTTTAATATATATAACTAATTTCTACCTATTCAAAACTATAACGAGGAACAATTGCATACAGATTCTGCTCCCCACCCCCCCGGTCCCATCTGATATCAGCTTCTCATGGGGAAACACCAGATCACTTTCAAAATGGACATTCTCAGAAATGGTTTCCTGATACAGACTAGAGGAAACGTGATCTATCCACTAATGGAAACAGTATTAGGAACAATAATACTGATCTTGAAAAAATAATATACATAATCTGCTGTAAGAGTACTGCTGTTCACATAGAGAAATTCTGGGTTTTTTTTAATGCATTGAGATATTTTCTGTTATTTGTAGGGGGTTTCTTTTCATTTCTTTTCATTTATCATCAATAGGAAGTGAGATGACAGCCACATAATTGTGTCCCCCATTCCCTTTCCACTTTAATCTACTAGAATTACTCTTTTTTACTACAAAAATTAATGATTGCTTTAGATTGATTCACCAGTGATCTTCCAGAACTTTACATAACTATCTTACACAAGTAACTAAAAGGACAGTGTCAGCTTGAGGTTCAGTGGCAATAGTTTAAGTGTTCCAGCTTCCCTACAGTTTTTTAGCGATGCAAAAAAATCTTTCCAGTCCTCGGTCTCCACAAAACACAAGTGCCCCAGAATACTGGCTAGACTGTACATAACCAAGGAGTGCTGAAGCACTATTGTAGAATGCACTATCAAAAAAAAGAAGTTTCAGTATTAGAAACTTTGTTCAAATGCCAGATTGATGTAAGAAAAAGATTGGTAGCCCAAAATACGGTAGCAATAAAACTCTATAATCATGTGGTTACGGTTCTTTTGAGTGTCTTTATGCTACCTTTATGATACCAAGCTGTCAATACCCACACGTGTCATACCACTGCAGCACATCATTACAGAAAACTACACCCACTGCCATCTAACAACACACCTGGCATCACTGTAAGTCTAAATCCAACTCTGAATTTCTAGTGTTTATAAATATTCCAACTAGGTAAATTTATTGCTTTCCTGCAAGCTTTTGATTACAAAGTACACAGAGGTTACAAAACAAATACTAGAGAGACACCATAATATCTTTAAGACAGAAATTAGCAACCCTCTTAAAGCTTCACTGCCTTAGAAAAACCACAATCACACTAGCCTCTGTCAAGCACTTAAACTTGTGAACATGAAAGCAATTTCAACAGATATGACAAAGGTTTGCAACAATACCGTGTTCTTATAAATGGAAATACAGAAGGTACTCTAAATAAAAGAGTAAGGAAAAAGCAGTTAGAACTGGTCCTCCCAGTGACTGCCCAAATGGGTCATCTGCTGGCTATTCAGCAACTGTGTAATTCCTGATAGCCACCACAGGATCGATCACAAGGGCCTGAAGAGTTTTAGTTCAGTATTCCAATTCATAGTGTACGCAGCTAGCGTAGCACAAGGCTTGCTGTGTTCATCCGCTAGAAAGCACTTTGAAGATACAACTTCACCAGAACAGGGAAAAATCAGCTAATCTTAGATAATTGCTACCTTAATATAACTCCCTGTTTCCCTGCAAACATCAAGTTCTCTCTCTTTGAATCTCTACAATTCCCTTTTCATCCTATCTCCCTCCTCTTCTCCAGCAAACATGCATTTTCTTTTACTGTAATACACTAGAGGAGCCTGAAGCAAAACAGCAGAAGCTGACTCTGAAAAGCTGTATGAAATTTAAGAATTGTCATCTTTCAAAAATGATGCCATCCTCAGGTTTTCAGCATAGTAGGGCATGAGTGCTTTGTGTTAAAATACTCCCTTTAAAATGGTCACAGACTTCTACCTAAGCCAACAATTGCCCTTACTAAGAGCATCTCACTCTCACTTTCCCAAAGAAAACATGCCATAGCAACGGCTTCCAAGGAAAATAGTTCCACACTGTATTTTTTTAAAATGTGGTCAAATCTCAATTATCCACTGATAATTTACCCAGAACACTAGAGTTGATTCTACCCAGGTGAATTATAATCTAAATAAACTCTTAGCTATACCATCTCAAACACAAAACACAACTGTGCTGCAACATGAACCAGTTCAGGTCCAGAAGGAGCACTGCAACTTTCAGACAAAGCAAAACTTAAGTTATTATGTTGCGTGAACCCACGGTGTTCCCACAGAGTTCGGCACAGCTCAAAGTTCACAGATACTCAATCCACACAATACTATCTGACCTGGACTAGGCGGCAATGTAAAATACACATTTCAGGCTGGGTTATGCCAATGGCAGGAGTACAAGCACTATCACATCCGGCACAGATACACAGAAGTGTAAGACTACTGTCAAACATTTAAGGAACAGACTGAGCTTGCATCAGTTAAATACCACAGAATACAGATATGGCTGCTTTTGAATGAACACTAGTAGTAAATGGTGCAAAATCAACTTGTGGATTATCTGGTTGTGAATGGCATAAAATGGGCCAAACTGCATATTGCTCTGGCTTTGCTGGTCCAGAGAGACCCACCAGGAGTCTCAGGATTGTCCTTTTCAATCCCTGTACATCTGACAGGGCTCACAGACCCAGCACCACACAGCAGGAACACACAAAGCCCGCTCAAGACTGGTATGATGTCCAGGCTCTTGCATTTGCACAGAAGCCTGAGAGAGCAGAGCAGCCACCTGGTAGCAGCATGGGTGAGCCTGGGTCCAGCAGGGTTTATCAGCTCTGGTTCAACGTTTGTCACGTCAGATGTAAGGAGTCTACAAAAAGATCTATGGTATCCTTGCACTGTACCTCCTAGTGCTCCTGCTATCTTGGCATTTTCAGCCAAGGATATTGCAGGATATGCAAGGATATTGCAGCCGTCCGTCTCCGGGGAATAGCGAGTCACATATTACTAATGAAAAAAAACCTTATAAAGCAGTTTCAAAGCATTTGTACCACTTGCTGGAGTTAAAAAAAAAAAAAAGTATTAGTCTGTAGTAGTTTTATTCAGAAGCCTCTTTTTCCTCAGTATTGTAAATTGTCTTTGACTCCTAGATAAGACATTACAGTTCTGGGAAGAGTACATTTTTTCATCTTCAACATAAAGGCACTATAGTTCTTCTTTTAATAAAAAAAAAAAAACAACCACAACACACACCACCACACACCAATGCTCAATTTAAGTATTATTTCCATACAATCAAGTTAGCTTGACATCAGGAAAATGTACACTTAGATGGGGAGAGTCAGGCTGTTACAATATTTCTACAGGGGCCACTGCAAGTTTCTTAAGTAACCAATTCACAATTGGACAAGCCCTAAAAATCAGAATTTCCTAGCATATCACTCATTACCACAAGGTAAATTTCAAAGCTAGAGCTGACTCTGTCAATGCCAAAACTACTGCTCTGATAAAGAACTGCTTACTTTCGGTTTAGAATAGAGTACTTGCATTCTTTCCTTTTAATAACGTGACTTTAAAAAAAAAAAAATACCAAAAAAACCCAACAACCACCAAACAAAAAAAATCACTATTTGAATGACTCTGGTTTTTAATGATATTACCTTAAATATTCCAGCTCTACACTTTTTAAAAATACTGCTTTAAGATAAAAACACAGAACTCCAAGTTTATCAAAATATTTTGTAACTGGAACAAAGATTTGATTGCATGAGCAAGGTTCCAAAAGCTAAAGAGGCTTTTTATTAGTCTTAATTAAAAGTAGCAAGGAATGCAAAAATTAAAATATGTACTCCAGGAAGCATTCAATTTTCAAGAGAGAACCTTGCAAATTAGTTCAGCTGTACTACTTGGCACACTATGAATCAGTTAAAGAAAACAACAGCTTTTCCCCCACAACCAGGAAGGAAAGGCCTATGACTGAGCCACCACGGACAGTAAGAAGCAACAGACTACCTGTAGATTTGTAACAAAAGCACCTAATGACTGTGCTTTACATTTTAGGAACAAAATCTGTGAGAGTCAAATACGATTAATTTATTTCTTACAAAGTATATTTGAGCCTGCTTAAACAAGGAGATAAGACAGATAAATGGGCAATGGGTCTCCAGGCAGTTTGTTGAAAGCCCAAGAAGAGCTTGCTGAGTATTTATTTAGACTCCAAGGCATTATTTGTTTTCATTAACACAGATGCAAGCAACCCTCATTCAAAAAGGAGAATAAAATATTAAGAATACCAAAAAAGGATAAGCAAGCTGCAAGGTTGTGTTCTCTCTCTGCTTTCAAGTGTACGCTCAAATTTTGCGCTCACTTTTGCTAAACAATCTCTATTTATTAATTCCCTGAAAAAGTGTATTTGGTAATTTTTTGGCTAAAGCATAAACCTATAAATTCTTTTCTGAAAGCTAGTAGTCTGAAGGAAGCAAAAGATGCCTGGAGACAATGTCTATGATCTACACAAGTATCTCCAAGTCTGCAGTTAAGTTTCATGACAAACATCAACCCCAACCAGAAAACATATTTAGAGATGTCATTTTGATATAACCGAGTATTTTTCAAGTCGCATATCAGCAAGTGCACACATGTCAATATCTGTAACTATGGCTAAACACAGTGTAGAAAGCCACCTCACTTTGGAAAGATCCAAACTGTCACTGTTAGCAAGTTTCCAAGACAGGGATGAAAATTGATCTCAAATCTGATCAACTTGATCAGACTGTAACTACTACAAATATTATACCAGCAGATAAAGCATCAGGACTTACGACTCAAAATATTTTGTGGTTAAAGTAGTTTAAAAAAAATAAAACAAACCACAACCTAATTCAACATAACTAAACTAGCAATAGCATATTCGTACACCTGACAGAAGTCCGAGACTGTCCAAGGCAGTGAAAGCTGCACTGACCATCCTTAAACCAAGCAAAAGAACTTACTACTATCAAGCTTTTAAGCTCATACTTCCCAGTGCTACCCTATACTAGTTCCAAGAAGGAAAAATAAAATTGTACAGACTCTTGAATCGATGCATGACTGATAGCCTAGAATGTTACTCCACCATACACACGCTGCCTGAAACACTAGGTGATTGAAAGGGGTGGAATAAGCTGCACTATATAAGCCTTTCACAGACAGACAGTTTCCCAAATTCCCCAGTAGATGTTGATACTCTAGCCCCTCTACAGATTTTCTGGAGTTGTCCTCCCTTCGCAAACATGCCACTGTCCACTTCCAGCAATGTTCATAGCTTCTCTAAGGAGAAAGAGTATAGAAGTGAAAACACTGTCAGTTGACGCCCAGAGTTTAGAATGAAAACCGATGAGAAGAACTGCAAAAAGACAACTCTGAAAAATACTAGTTTTTCAGTTCACGCACATTTACATAATTTTACTAGTGGTGAAAAAAAAGGGGTTTGCATTGTAACTTAAATTGTGAAGAATTTAGTAGTTACGTGTCACAGATTAATAAACAGGTAACTGACCAATTCCTGAAAATGAAATTCAGCTCTCATTAAAAATAATCAAATTCCCCCAGAATGAGTTGAGAAGCAAGACAGAGAAAGACAAGCATTGCACAACACAGCATAAAGCATACACACTAATACCATGCAATTTGCCTGTTTCTTGTACCCATCATTTCTTAATGAGCAAGACGTAAGAGGCTAACAGCCTACCTTCTCAAGAAAAATCCGCTTGCAGCTTAAAAAGCAGAATTTCTACTCTTCCAAGTGTAGAGAAATACTTCATGTTCTGTGTATACAGTAAGCCTTTTGGCTAACATATTCAAAACCATGGTGCCCCGGTTTACTTCAGTTTCCATCCAGTTACAATACACCCAGATTAAAAACTCTCAAGTAAAAGTCAATTAATAAATGGTGCAAAGAATTGGAGGCTGCTTCAATCTATTGTGGAGAGGCAAAAAAAAAGCTTCGCCACTCACTTCCTAGAAGGGAACCAATGATCTGCATTGATACTGATCTGCAAATCATGCCTCAATTGTCACATGGTTTTGAAGTCTTATTTACAGTCCTTCTACAATGTAGATAAAAGGCCCACATTTAAAGCAGCTTTTTCCACAAGGATTTTTTCGGACAACTTTCAACCGCTTCAACTAGTTGTTCCAGTGCTAAATCTCACAGAGAACTTCTCTCTATATATGCATATAACTGTCATGCATTTGCACCGGATTTCCTCAAGAAGTTCACCTTTCACCAGGCATACCAGACCTGGAAAATTCCAAAGGTAAAGCTTTGTAAAACTATAAATAAGCTGGGTATCTTTACCAAGAAAACCACAAGAGATTCTCACAGTTGTATGTCCATGTTCAGCATTCAGATTGCAAATTAATTCCCATACAACAACAGGATGAAAGTGGAAAGAATCACTTCTCACCTCTTCACAGATTAGATTCTACAAACTATCAATTTGCTACATAAAACAGAAAAAGGAATTATCCCAACATATGTTTAAACAACAGAATTTAAATGGCCACAAGTATGTTTAATTGCAGCATGCTATTAGCAGAAGCAGCATTGAGTAATCATCACAACCACTTGCTCCTGCAGATGGCAAGATTATTTTTCACATTGTCCCAGCACCCTGACACCTATAAATGCATTGCTTAGTATGCAAAAACTCTTAATTATTAGCTACCTAAGCTGGTGAAACTAACAGATAAGCCTCATAAAAAAAAAAAAGAAGTTAAAAATATATAAAAAATACATCACAAAAGTCATTCTGTACAGAGTATCTTTCTCTCCATCACCAAGAAACTCTTTCATACAGCAGTAGACTTAAGAGGACTTGTTGGAAGCACCAAGACACCAATGTAGCGCTGCCATCATCCACAGGCAACTTCTGACTGTGATATTCCTCATCTTTTCTGAATCAGACCTGAACAGCTATCACGAGAATACTAGAAAGGAAGAAAAAATCTATTGTGGAATCCTGTTAAAGGAAATGATAACATGAAGGTACAGAACTATATATAACAACACTACTGAAGAATTAAGCAAGGTGAAGAATAGAGGGAAGAGCAGAAAGAGCTTATGGGTAAGCAGAACAGAATCTGCAAAATTGAAAAAATCATAAGCACAGGAAAATAACAACTTTGAAAGCTAACAGAAGAATTGCAAGAAAGATGAGGTATAGGATACAGTACGAATATTACCAAATATTTGGATGAAACTAAATGTTTGCAGAAAATGCAAGAAATAAAAGGAACCAAGAAGTGGTGCTTTCCCTTTCCAGTCTCTGAAATGCCAAATTGCAGACAGGTCATCTCTTGTTCATAGAACATGATTCCAGGAAGCAACATCTGCTTTTTTGACTCAATGTTACTTGAACAGAGAGAGGCAGAAGCAAACTGCAGTGCAATGGAGAAATCAAACTAGCAAGGAATTAAAAGCCACAAAGTGAAAAATCTGTATTAATAATGAAGAAAATATTTTACCATTTAACACGGAAGAAAACTGTGCAAAAAAGAATTCTACAAATTAAGAGAGAGGGCAAGTCTCATCGTCTCCTGAAGCCATGCAAGTCCCTCCACGGCAGACAAAACGTGCGGTCCGCCAAAAATCAAGGCAGCACCTCCAAGGCAAGCAGAGGGGAACCGGGCCAGTGTCTGCTCTCCAAGGTACTGCCCCTTCAGCTGCAGCTTGAAATGTTTAACCCAAGAGTCCTCTCACAGACAAAGCCCCATTACACTCAGCATCACCTGAGCATCTAAGGATTATTTTAACAGCTAGTCTCTCCCAAGAGCTGGCACTGACAACATCCACAATGGTTTAAATCACATAATTTTGGACATGTCTCGAACTGTTTGGGACTTCCATAACTTGAAAACTACCCTTACAGAGGAAAAGCCATAACAACACCAAAAGGTATGAAAAAAAAAAATCTAACAGGAAGTTTTCCTACACAAGAAACAAGATGACTGAGTTCTACACTAGTCAAATATCTTTTAAAATAAAAACCAAAACCAAACTAAATAAAGCAATGCATGTTTTTCTTTCTTGATTTTCCCTGAAGTTATTCACATAACTAAGCAAGAATGTAACTGTAAGGCCTGTGCAAGCCCCTTACTAGGAAGGCTGAGAGCATCTGCAGGACAACATTTGAGAATCTCCCCTATAAATAAAGCAATTAATTTCCTTAATATTACATGTGCTAAGAAATATAAGGATAATCACTTCCATGACTTTCTTAGACTACTGTAGCAAGTACTTACCCAGCATAAGATTTCCCTATATAGAAAGATCTCAGTAAATATATGTCAGCACTCCATAACTCACAACAAAACTCAGCAGAATGGATTTATGTAACTAATCTTCAGCATCAGTGATCAAGCAGCTCGAGCAATGAGAAAGAACCAGTCTTCATCAGCCTGAACAGGAAAAGTTTCCGGACAAAAATAATTCCTGATCACATCACGTAACATGAACCAAAAATCACAAAACCTGAAATATCTTCCTAAAAATAGAAGCCTTTTGGCTATTGAAATCAGAGTTTTCCTTCAAGTGCTTTATGATTACAAACAAGTTAAAACAACTTCACCTTAGATTCATCTTCCCTTCTCCTTTAGAAAGTTTGCAGTTAGAAAAGATTCAAGTTTCTCCTTTGATTTGTTTCACCCCTGGTTACTCCGATTCATTTGAAATAGAACTTCACCCCAGTCCACGATAATTGCAATGTGTCAACACTGCTATAAAGGAAAAGTTATTTTTATTTTCCTTTAAGTTTTCCTGCTCATCCCCTTAAAAAGGGTCAAAGACAAAAACTAAATGGAAAACAATTACCGAACTTAAGTTTTGTAAGTTACAGTTGAGCTTCTCTTCTTCAACAGCAAATAGTAATGATATAGGTTAGTGTAATGAAGTCGGGCAGTTACCCCAATAACTCCTCCATATAGTCGCTGCAGATGTTCTAAATATGAAAATACCAAGTGGGGAAGAAAAGTATCTTTAAAAAAAAGGCACCACGCAACAGAAACAACTGGTCTACAGTTTTGCACAAGAGAATCCATCAGTCAAATGAAACACTAGATGCGCACAAAACACTAGGAGGTATTCATATAATCAATACTGAAGCTAACTGCAAGCACTGAACAAGTGACAGCAGCTCTTGTAAGTCAAGCGATGTTAATTATGCAATATTTGTAGTATTACAGCATAGACTCAATATCTAAAATAATACATGACTATTCACAACATTAAATACTCATCCTCTCAAGATCCCAAAAAGCAATCTGAATGCTGCAATGTTTCAGAATACTTCAATTTCTTTTCTACCTCAAAGTAAACATAGCCTCACTCAACCTCTCAGTACTTCCTAAATGCCAGAATTCTGTGACGAGAAGTCAAGTAAAGTATCTTCAGCATCCAAATTCAGATCTATCCCGAAGCTACAGAAGCAGCAAAACACTCCAGTATCTCAAGTGTTTTATGGACCTGGTCATGTTGAGAACAGTTCTGCAGGCCAGTTGACAGTGATAACGTACAGAAAACAACAGTATCAGTCTACAACCATCTCCTGTGCTTGAGTAAACTGTGTGGGCTTGGGTTTTTGTCTGATTCGGTTTTGGGGCTGGGGGGTGGTGTTTGTGTGGGTTTTCTGTTTGGTTGGTTTTGGGGTTGTTTGTTTTTTTTTTGTCTGGTTTGGTTTTGTGTGTGTGTGTCTGTTTGTGGGGTTGTTTTGGTTGTTGTTGCGGTTTTTGTTGTTTGGGGTTTTTTTTATGTTTTACTCAAGGTTTAAGAGAAAACATAAAAAGAAAATGGCCTGCAAGCTTGTGTGATACAAGTAATACCTGTAAGCCTCTACTCATCAATGTGAACCGTTTTTTCAAGGTTTCAGAGCTGCTGGCAGGGGGGGGAAACACCACAAAAACAACCACCACAAGACTAAAGAGGCAATTATTGCAGAAAGTGAAGCAACATGCTGTGAAGAAAACAAACTTAGTTCCCAGAAACCAAGAACTGGGAATAACCTAGGACTAACAAAGTTACCTAAAACCACAACTGCCACTGTATAATATAATGTATTTATCCATGTGGTAATTCTTTTTTCCTTACTTTTCTAAAAAACAAACACAAGAACAAAACAAAACTCCATAGATGATTTTGGTTTAGATTTAAGTCCACACATGTCAACACCAGCTGCAGTCCCAAAGGGAAGCCTCTTAAACAACCAAGCCCACTCAGGCTCTCTGGGACATGCCACAGCCAGGACTACAAGCGCACCTGGCTAAGGACCAGTGTGAGAACTACATTTCCACTTCAAGCTAAGATGAGGCACTCCCAGGCACACAACAATCTTACATTCAACAAATGTTTATCATGGAGCATCACGTCCTCTATACTTTCAAGTGTAACCTGTGGAAGTGTTCAGTGACAGCACGGTTCTTTAGGTAGATCAAACTATTACCATGGTTTCAGAAGTAACACAGCGACCTGCAAAAATGTGCTGTAAAAGACATGAGACAGAAAAATCCATATTTAATGTTACATTTCTGTCTTTTTTGGCTTACTTTCGAGTTAAGACTATCTGGCTATCTGTGCAGTGCCTGGCAAAACAGAACTATCCTGATCAGGGCCTCTGGACAGCACAGTAATGTAAATATAACTAAAGAACAAATGAAACTCAATATAATACCTCCAAGACTGACAAAACCTGGCATCCAAAGAAACCAAGGAATGTACAGCATGTTGATATCAGGGTTCATTTGGGGATACAGAATGCTGTAAATTTACTAAAAACATGTAACATCCTCCACGTATTTCTCCTGCAAGAAGTGTGTACATTTAAATGAGCCCTTTTAATTAATGCCATGAGAATCTGTTCTTGTCTTTTGTAAGTGCCCTTATCTTAAAAAATAAAAAAAGTCTTTTTTTCTTTTCTTTCTATTCTTTATGTTGTGGAAGATTAATTCAGAAATTGGACCAGAACTGTATAGACTTTACTCCTGTTAAACCCCTGCCTGGGAAACCCTAAGCGATGTAAACACACCTAGGGCACTCAGTGAGAAAGTCGACTGAGGGAACAACACATGGCCTTGCAATGCAAAAAACTGCCTTAAAGCCTGGGCACTTCATAGAGGAATTTGTGTTCTACTGAGTTCCTGGATCAAACCATAACTTGAAACTACTGCTACTTCTCAGGAAATCACTTCAAGATCGGGGAATTTGCAGGGGTTCATACCTACAGCAAATGCTGAAAATCAAAATGCTGCAAGAGGGGGGAAAAAAAAAAAAAAACAAACCACCAAACCAACCAATATTGCTGCATCTGTCCATAAAAAATTGGCTGCTTCTCATGTTTAATCACAGCAGTTAAGCTTTATGTTAAATATATATAGATACACACATACAGACCTCTGGCCAAAAAAAATGAGTTTTTAAAGCTACCGATCTCCAGCTTCACAAGACCTCAGACAGCCCTTTATGAGCACCACACAAGCAGGCCCATTGACTACCTGTTACGAAATCAGGCCTGAGGACCTGGAGTCTTGTGAGGAGCAGTTGCAAGACACAAACCCGGGCCTACGCAAAGGTCGCTGCTAGACAAAAGCTCCAGCTCTGCACACTGTTATGGGAAGTGGATTAATATTGTAGCAGTTTACAGTGGGACTAATATGCTTATAATAAAAATATGCCTGTCTGTTTGCAGAATTGTTCAATTGCATCCTTCTGTCATCCATAAAATGGCAACTTCTGTTGAAGAAAACTAAGCTTCCCACATGTTTGTTCCAAAACAATACTTTAAGAGTTGTTAGTCAGTTCACTTTCTAAGTGACCTGTCACACAATTGATACCAAATAATTATTTTGTAAACATTAGGGTAAATGAAGACAATGTGTTCCATGTAAAAATGTTTAGTTTAGCAAGAAATTTCTAAACCAAACTCGATTATGTTTCCTGGACCTCTTTCAAAATACTGTTTCAGTAGTTTCAGTGAAGAGGCGATCCCAAATGCTCAGTGGGCAGAAAAGGAAACTGCTGGCAGTCTCTGGCTCACACATTTTGGGCATGACCTCATTCTTTACTACCACTTTTCAATTTTGCTGCAGTGTTTTAAAAGCCAAGGCTAGATGTTATTTTTATGCATCACCTTTCATTATTACTTAAGAAATGTACAGAACACAACTCGAAGTTACAAAAAAAAGTATAGCTCCCTTAGAACTCATACAGTGAGAAGGTAAGTGGCACACACAACACGCCATCACATATGCCTTCGTATCCAAACACACACACGAAGTAGTTATTTTTATTTAAAGTGTGCTTGTTTCTCTGAATGGAAGGCCAAACCTAATGCTATCTCACCAGCATTTTTGGAAGTTAACTATACAGCAACAGTAGTGCATGATTTCCCTAACAATTTTGACTTTAAAAGACGAATTTCCTTTTCATAAATAGCACATTTATCTCCCAAATTACACAGAGCCATTACATTATTATCCATACCCTAGTTATATATTAAAACAAAAAAATGTTCAAGTGATTTAAGATGTTGCTTTATCTATAAGGAAATATCTAGCTGCCTAAAGCCCCATTACCTTAAAATGGTTCTAAAAATAAACGCATACTGGAATTTCAGAAATTTCTTGAAATAGCAAATTTAACATTACAACTCTTTATATTTCATCCTATGAGTCGTATGAGTCTTGACCAAGTTTAAGCAATTATCAATTCATCAAAACCAAACAAAGTCACCTCTTCCAACAAACAGCTGTCATCCACGTACCATTGATAGTCTTATTTTGAGCCTACTGTTTAAATAAGCATTCAGTCTGCAACACCAACATATTTCCCACCTCTCCAGTTGAGGAAGATAAGATATGCTTGCTAAATTAAGTAAACATCACAATGATTGCTGGAAACAAGATATTGGAATTACAACTTTAGCCAAACTTGGCAAACAAATTTAACTCACCAGTTCTCTGTAGTTAACTTTTTAATCTGATTTATTCCAGCCTCTGGGCTCCCCTGAAAGTTAGTTTTACACACACATTTTTGCTTTTCAAATAAAAAACTGGCCATCGCTGAATATTGCATTTCCCCAGCAAGAAAGAGGCCAACATGCAGCTACCACAGTATCAACTCACAGATCTTAGGAAAGAACAGGCACTACATGCAATTGGGCCTCACAAGAGTTAAGGAAAAAAAAAAAAAAAACACAAACCAACCTTCTATCCAAATCCTGTTCGAGGAAGCATTCTCTACTTCATTTTATTGGAACATGATTTGCCTCTAAACAGACCACAGTGTGCAACCAGGAAAAATGTTTAAGATTTGAGACAGCTGAACTTCCCGCTAATCACAAACTTCAACCGGTAAGTTTGTTAAATTTCCCAGCATCTCTACAAAACATGTTTTTAAATCTTTGTTCATGAAGCAGTGCACAAAAACAAGCCTCTGAGGAGCTGGGAAGGTACCCTGCCTGCCACGGAGAACTGAGAGCAGATTCCCAGGGATACACGAGGCCTACTGCATAGGGGTAAAGGAGATTTCATGCCCAAAATGAAGACCAGTATCAGTACCGGGGAGATACGTGCTGTATTAACCCTCCAACCCTCCCGGCCATTTAGGTAACACCTGTAAGAAGGAAACTTCGGAAGGAAGCAAGAGACCACCCCCCAAAGAGAAACACCCCAGATGCCCGTTCTCCCCCTCCCCGCTAGCCCAGCCCTCGCAAAGCCGAGACAGGCTTCCTTAGGTGCCTGTTCCCTCACAGCCAAGCAGTCGCTTCCGAAAAATAGGTACCCGAAAACCCCGTTCCCAGCACC
>JAAGNO010003647.1:0-15178 GCA_033439905.1 Ceryle rudis | reverse complement strand
GAAAGAAAGAAAGAAAGAAAGAAAGAAAGAAAGAAAGAAAGAAAGAAAGAAAGAAAGAAAGAAAGAAAAGAAAGAAATTGCCTGTAATTACACTGTAAAGATACCATCAACACCAGAACAAATTCTCCAAGAGACATCTCTGTTCGTGGCAATCCATTTTACTTAAAGTCAGTTCCAAACTATCTTTACCACTGGATGGAGAAAGGATTCCTCACCAGTCTGGTCTGTTCTCAGTGCCTTGTGTGTAACACCACTAATTTCATTTGCAGAGAAATTGGCAAACATATCTGCTTGGTGTGACCCACTTAAAGATCTGCTCCACAACCCACTGATCCAGAGGCCCCTCATATGGGTCTCAACAAACCATCTTAGCCTGCCTGCAATTGTGTTCTTTCCTATCAGGTAAGTGCCCCCAAGAAATTTCTTGTGGGACACTGCCTCATCCCACACTCAGAGGGTCTCCCAGGAGTGGAAACAAGATCATGCACTTCTCCCATTGGTTATTTAACCCGTGATAACCTAACTGTGGAATCACAGTCTCCTTAAACACAGGATCTCTGTGAATCCTTACTGTGTGCAAGAGGTCTCTTGCCTAGAAGCCATCACAGCAAAACAACTGAGTGCAAAAGACTTTGAGCCTGAGACATCAGAGTTGTGAACGCACCAGCCCACAATTCACACAGAGTGTCTTTTGAAATATGCCTTTAAAATGTCCTTCTGACATCTCAGATCACACCCATTTAGCCAAGGTCCTTAATATGAACAATTCTAGAAGGGGAGCCATGGACTCAGATTATTTCTGGGGAACAACCTTACATTTTATGAGTAGTTCTAGCCATTTAAAAGTCTTGGTGACAAACTGGAAGTTCTTCGATTTCTTTCACCACTTGCACTGTGAAAATACTGATTAAGTGTTCCAACTGTTTAAATTCTAAGGTAGAAAATATTAATGAATTCAAATGTAAAGGATCCTGGAGTTTTAAAGAATCACTTTGACTATCCAAAGTTAAAATTATTTCAGCCATTCCTCAGAGCAGCAGGAATGGTAGTACCAGGCTTCCTGTCCCAGAAAGATTAGGCAAAAGAGTACAAGAGGTTCTCATTTCACACTAAATTCTCATGTGGTTTTTTTCTTTTTTTTCTCTTCAGAAAGAAGTGCCAAATGTGCACCAACCTGATCATGCTGGTAGCTGCACTTTTCATGGCCTTCAGTAAAACAGCCAAATCCTTTGAGATGATTCTGGTTGGACGTTTTCTCTATGGCATTGGTACAGGTATGTGTTCGTGCCTTCATGGAGCACAAGCATCCTTGCAGGCCCAGGATTGTCTCAACAAGTATTGCCATTCTTGGAGAATGATTTTTAAAGTAAATAGAACAGGCACTTAATAACAGTGAAAGACATCATCCCTTTTGCAAGAAATTGTTAACTGAAATACCAGAGTGAATAGAAACAATGTAAGAGAGGGTGGAGTCAGAAAGTTAAGCTTTTCTAAATATTCTAACAGTCGTTTATCCTCTTCTACGTTAAAGGGTTTTCTCTCAATATACATCCTCAGTATGTAGGAGAGATTTCACCCAAGAAGCTGCGTGGATTTACCAACTCCACAGTTGCTGTTTTTCTGACACTGGGAAAACTCACAGGACAGGTTATTGGACTACGGTAAATACTTCAATCTTTCTATCAAGTTACACTAAAAGTAGTAGAAATCTTTCTATAACCTTATCCTCTCAACTAACAGGTCTTAGCTTATGCCAGTAGAAAAGTTTTGATCGTATTTGAGGCAAATCTATAGTTTGAAATATGATAGACAGGAAATGGTGATACTCACTGTCTGATTTCTTCTTATTTCCACACCCTTTGTACTAGGGGACTTCCCCTTAAAAGTTTACGATACATACATGAAAAGTCTTAGCAAGATGTTTTGATCTTGTGGTCAAACAGTGGTTAAATAAGTCTCATCAAATCTCATAATATCTCTAGATACTATATTGGATCCTAATGATACTTAGAAAGTTTTTCAACATGCCAAATAATTCCTTTAAAATTGTCAGAAATAAAACCAGCCAAATTAGTGAAATTTGCCAAAGTATTGATTCAGAGTTTTGATCCAGTGCATCCTGGAATGGAATTTGAGCAATCTCCATCACTCAGAAAAACTTCCTGAACATTCATTCCCATGTTTCAGCATAATTTTGTTTCACATACACTTTCCAGGGAGATTTTAGGAAGCGAAGCTTTGTGGCCATGGTTGTTAGCATCTAGTGGACTTTCAGCATTGGTTCAACTGGTTACCCTCCCATTTTTCCCTGATTCACCATCCTACCTCCTGATACAGAAGGGTAATGAGGAAGCCTGCAGGAAAGGTAGAGTGTTTACATTCCTCACTTACTTCACTTCATTAGACATGTTAGAGTGACAGCCTCTGTAGAAGACAAGCAAGCAGGGCCGATCTGTGCAGCACAGTGCAGTTCCATGGAGGAACAGCAGAAGCCGTTCTAAATAAAACATCTGAGGTCCCTATGGCAATACATCTGTATTTACATGGGGCTCCCTCCACCTCATTTAGTCAGTCAGGAGAGGAAAGATAAATATATATTAACATATTCGACATTTCCCACTTTGGTGGGAACTACTTTATTTCTTTAAAGGAAATTGTTTAGTCAGTTCATTTTTATTATAGGAAATGTAGTTAAATGTTTACTTAGTTTACAATTAAGTCAACTCACTATCAGAAAGATATGCTATACTGGCAACCAGAGAGACAGAACTCTGCTATCTGCCCCAGACCCAACCAGATGGCAGAAGCAAGCAGTGCTGACACCACCACCTACACCAATGAACAGGCAGACTGAAGGGTTTAACGTAACCACTCATGATGGAGCTATACCGGTAGAATAACTCACTCCCCTCCTTCTCCCTAACAGCCATCAGGAAGCTCTGGGGGGAAGGAGATCATCAAGCAGAATTTGATGACATTATGAAGGAGAAGGCTGCAATGACAAGCACAAAAACCTTACGTGTCCTTGAAGTAATAAAAGAGCGATCTTTGCGCTGGCAACTTTACATTTTGATGACTGTCATGACCACCTTGCAGCTCTGTGGAATCAATGCAGTTGAGTGCCCTCTTTATCCCCCGAACACGAGACAACTCTAGCCAGTGTTACAAACCCCTCTAAGCTGCTATTACACAAGCTTAGAACTGCATCACAATTGCAACACTTTTTTCACAGGTGCATTTCCTCTCTGCATTTTTCAGATATACTTCTATTCTTTTGAAGTATTCCACACAGCCAAGTTTGAAGAATACCTTATCCCATATGTATCCCTGGGAGTTGGCTTGTGTGAATGTTTATCCTCTATACTGTGTGTAAGTCTTTTCATACTTGAATTTTGAAGGAAAAAAAATAATGTTGTCAACAACTGTACTTTTCCATACTTATAACTGGGCTCGGGGAAGATTTGCATAACTGAAAACACAGCTTCCTGCTTCTTCAAAGCCACATTCAAGATAAAAGGCATCTCTCTTCCCAAATTATTTGTGTGACTGTATGTCTTTAGGCTCATTTTTATACTGTGAAATAATTTACTGATGCTCTGGATTAGATGTGTGCATGTACATGTGCACAATTCAATATATAACAGCGTACAAGAAATGGAACTAACAGCCCAGGGTCGACTAATAAACACAGCTTAATTAATAATGTATTAGCTTTGAAGAAGACAATCGAATTCATTAGGAATTAAGAGACTCTTAAATTACATTGATTTGCGGCTGTTATTCAGATAAGTCTTCTGCAAAGAACACATGGAGAGGGGAGGAATTGTTTCATTTGAGAACTGGGATTTATAACCTGTGTTTTCTGCTTTCCAGAGCACCCTTATAGACCGATTTGGGAGGAAGGTGCTGCTATGGGGAGGATACACACTGATGTGTTCTGTGCTAGCACTCCTTACCATGACCCTGTCACTACAGGTATAGAGGTAGCAGCCTTTTGGCTACTTACCCAATATCAACCCACCTTCCTGGTCTGGCCTCACAAGATATGTGCAAGAACTTCAGTCTGTGACAGCAAATACAGAGCTCTTATATTCTATCATGCATCTAATGGTTTGATATCACTGGTTTCTCACTTTTAGCATCAGTTTTTCTGGATGCATTACTTCAGTGTTATCTTGATCTTCCTGTTTGTTATCTTCTATGGAATTGGACCATGTGAGTACATAAATGGCAATGCTGGGAGGAAATGTCATATCATATTTGACAGTGACACAACTGGCAGAGGAAAGACAGGCTAGCTCCATAGGAAAGTTCTGAAAATTAAGGAGGGAAGGGCAGATATGTACAAATTGGAGACAGGAAATTTGAGGGTTTGAGACAGGAATTTCAGAACAATTTTTTAAATATGCAGCTGAAAACAGGATTCTAGGCTTTGCCAGGTATATTATAGCAATCATCTTTGTTAACTTAGTGAGTTAAGCTTTATGCCTACCATCATGCTTCAGGTGGAACTGACCGAAGGACCCAAAAGGTGAGCTGGCTTTATAAATTACTGCACTAATAATGGCTACCAGTGCAATATGGAAATGCACAGATCCACTGGCACTAGACACAGGATTCCAGTACGTACAAGAGAAACCTAAATTAACAGCTAATGTCCGAAATTAAGAGCTGTAGCCCCTTTCTGGAATCAAAGTCTTTCATGCTCATAGCAGAGACCACCTGCCAGCAGGCCACCTGTTCTGCCTGGCTGCCATTGTCTACCACTGCCATTGTAAGGATTTTTAGTGGGAGCAAGGTGCACTGAGGAGCTAAGGAAACATATACCTGGTTTGTGTTTTGTCTTTCTTTTTCAGCTGGAGCCACTATATCTATCATGGTTGAAATCTTCAGCCAGTCATTCAGACCATCAGCCTTTCTGATTGTTGGCTGCATCAACTGGATGGGACTGTTTGTACTTGGGATGATTTTTCCACTGATTGTCGTAAGTGCCTCTAAATGCACCACTCCCTCCAGGTTAATCCACTTCTGAATGCTGACAGAGAGCAAAATAAAAACAATAAATTGCAACGATATTCAAAGCTTAGAGCTCTGTGCAAATACCAAACCTGCTCAGGAGTCCCCCAGGCCTGTCAGAGAAGTGGCAATTGGACTCAAGTCACATGTGGCCAGTGGAAGCTCCTGGTTTGATACCCATCCTGGTTTGTGTACTGAGCACATCTCTGAATTTTAGTTACTAAGACACAGGCTTGCACCCAAGAGCAGGGAAATAGAAATGAGATTTGGGTTTTCCTTACAGTGTTTCACATTTCTGCTTGCAGGACAACCTTGGACCCTTCTGTTTCCTTATCTTTTTGGGAATCCTTGCTTTATCAGCAATTTTCATCTACCTGTATCTCCCTGAGACCAAGGGAAAGTCAATCATGGAAATAAAAGCGGAGTTCAACAAGCTGAATTTTGGAAAAAAAGAAACCTCAGCCACTGAAAATAACTTTCCTAAGGAACAGGTGTTCTGCACCAAACTCTGAATGTCCAGAGGAGAAATCTGCATCTCATAGAACAGACAGGAAATAATGTTGCAATGGAACTAAAAAGGAAATATTAAAAACAGACTGCAAGCTTTTCTGTGTCTTACTCCTTTTTTCTTTTTTCCTTTTTTTTTTTTAATAGAGATGAAATTCTTTGTGCTAAAGTTTTATTTCTTTATGATATCTAAAGATTTTCACAGGAAATTTCATCACTCAGTGTTAAGATCTACTGGATATAAAGAGATTTTTTTTTTTTTTATTAAAAAGACCCTTCCATGATAGTTTGCTTTATGAAGTTTTAAAACATTTTGTTGACAGTCCACAGGGCCCAAATCCTGATACAAAAACATACAAGCTCTGCTCACAGCCCTGGACCCACAATCCTGAGCCTCAGTTGGTCTCCCTTGTTCCCAGGAGTCCAGTCCAACACCACAGGTACCCGAACAATTTATCATTGATCTTTCCTAAATGAGACCTCACTAGATCTAAGCACCTCGTAATCAGGAAACTGCTGACAAATAGCTCAGACAAGAGTACCAGAAATATGAAGGACCAACTAAAACAATTAAGAAGACAAATCAAGAGAAGGAAGGATTAAGAAGGTTAAATTATCATCATTTATGATGATCCCCATTCATGAGGCTGGGGAAACACAGAAGGCTGAAACATTTGACTAGCAGGCCAGTGGAGGAAAAGCTAGATACGTGGTTTAGGGTGACCCGAGCAGATACGGATTCAAAACCTAGCAGAGCAAATTAGGAAAAAAGGTTCCAACCATGGCAACAGAAAATACCATTGAAAGTGAAATTGTACTGTGCAACAATCCTAGAGGTGTAATGGAAATCTCAGTGGAGAACATCCTAGTAACTCTAGGCAGGGAGAAGGACCTGACAGATATAACTGTATGCAAAAAAAAGTAAAATGGCTGCTATAAAATAAATTACACTCCCAAGAGCATCTGTGGCGTCTAAGGATCTGATTTCCAACCTGGTACAGCTTCTGGGAATTACATCAGATGTTTTCAGAGAAGAAAATGTTTGTTTTGGAAATGTTTTCCTTGTTATGTAAGCAAGCTGCAAATAACAAGTGATTATTGTACCCAGTAGAAAAAAATAGGTTGTGAAGTTCATTGGAAATAGAGTCTACGTTTTTCCAAGTGATTACTAACAGCTGTAGTATGATTTGTGACTCAATGCTTTGGATTTTGCCACCTGACTCTAACTAATCACTGAAGAAAAGATTCATCAATATTACAAACAGCAGCTCCACACCTTACAGGTGGAACTGCCACTTGAGTTTGCTTTTAATGCTTTGACACAGGAAACATGCCCTGAAAATTCTCTTTGTGCAAATAGACTTTATTTCTGGATTTTTTTCCAATATTTTCATTATTTTCAGAATGCTTCAGATAAGTAGATGCAATCCACTAACACAGGCTGTAGATGAACACTGGCACATAGTAATTAATCTCCTGACTTTTTATTTGATGACTTTTTACAGCAAGGGTGCTGTAAAAAGAAATGGCTTTAAATCAACATACACCACACAATCAGCTTAAGCATGTTCATGTGGAGGCTATCGCTATTTTAAAAGTATTGGTTTAAATTACACTCTTGCGGTGCAAGCATTTAGGGCAAGCTACAGAAAGCCCTCCTTCTTTTCCATGGGATGGGGAATGGAGTTCACAGAAAAACATTAAATCACACAAACTAAAGGGTATAAACCCACCCATCTCCTTTAACATGGAGAGATTAAAAAACCCCATTTATTTTATCCCCATCAGAATTTTCAACCTGCTTTTCCCACACACATCTCACTGCAAACACTCCCTCCCACGTGCCGTATGACCCCTCTAAATCACTTCTCTCAGATAAGACTCTACTAGGCAGCAAAGAGAAGTGATCCCAGCTCTGCCACATACTCAGCTCTGGATAAATCCCTCTCATTTTAGAAAGCCTGTGGGTTTCTCTCTCAGGAGACACGGTTGACTGTTTTGGGACTATTCGCACACAAAAAAAAAAAAAAAAAAAGTTGGAAAAACCCCTGCCTCTGAGTATGTAGATTCCAGCACTTGCCACGGTGGAAAGTCAAGACCCTGATTCTAACACATCTTTGTCACAACTTAGTCACAGATCAGAGAAGGTCTCCACAACATGTGCTACTGGGTTTTTTCTGTTACGATTCATTCCACAGAAAGAGTCCCTGACTGCACAATTGAGGCATCCATCTAAATTTTTAAAATAATTATGAGATTTACATAAAGAGGCACAGTAAAACTCTCCCAGTCTCAACCAGTCCCTGAAACACTTCTTTTTCACTGTTTTTCACAATCACACTGTATCCAAATAGGAAGTGTCATTTTGGATGCTTTAATTCCCAGAGGACAACCCCCCACTTTCTCCCTCTGAAAGCTGTACAGCAGATGGTACAGGCAGCCCAGCCTCTTCGAGGCACTCCCACCCCTCCAGGTACACCTCAGGAAGGTACCACAGACTATTTAAAGGCTCCTGAGGTGCTTACTAGCACAGTGGGGTAAGTCAACCTGCAGGTGCACTGAAATAAAACACTCTTGCAATCCAAAGATGCCTGAATTCATTGTTAACACAAACATATGCAAGGATAAAGTTCCAGAGTCTTTCACGGTGGAGCTCACCCAGCAGTTACCAAAAGCAATGGGCAAACCAACACAGGTAAGTCCATATGCTCAAAATTTTCCTTATTTAGTCATCTGTGCTTATGCAGTGAACTATTTCTCAGTGACAGCCTCTATAAAATAATATACCTACAGGCTCACCAGTATCAGTTTTCTCTCTGTACATACATGAACCAGGAGGGCAAGTAAGTTGATTGTGACCAGAAAATCAAGGGAGGTGATTCTGCCCCTCTCTACTCGGCTCTTGTGATACCCCACCTGCAGTACTGCAGCTCTGGGGACCCCAACAAAAGAAGGATGTGGACCTGTTGGAATGAGTCCAGAGGAGGGCCACAAAGGTGATCAGGGGGTTGAAGCATCTTCACTATGATTACAGGCTGAGAAAGTTAGGGTTGTTCACCCTGAAGGCTCTTAGGAGACCTTATAGCAGCCTTACAGTACCTAAAGGGGCCTACAGAAAAGCTGGGGAGGGACATTTTACAAGGGCTTGTAGTGACAGGATAACAGGTAATGTTGTTAAACTGAGAGAGGGTAGGTTTAGATTAAATGCAAGGAAGAATTTCTTCACTGTGAGGGTAGTAAGACACTGGAATAGGTTGCCCATAGAAGTTGTGGATGCTCCATCCCTGGAAGCATTCAAGGCCAGTTTGGACAGAGATCTGAGCAACCTGGTCTAGTGGAAGGTGACACTGGCCATGGCAGGGGGGTTGGAACCAGGTGATCTTCAAGGTTGTGGTTACAGATGAAGAAAAAAATAAGGTAATGAAGTTGCTTGGACATCTAGCAAAAATACCTAAGTGACATCCTGCTGCTCAAGTCGAAACACCAAAGTAAAATCTGTCTGCTGGTTTCATTATAAAACTGATGTATTTTTACCTGCCAAAACCCATTGCAATATGCTGCTGAGGTGAAGGACTGAAATAGTGTCATTAAGGGTCTTATAAAGCTTTAATTTTCTTAATTAATCCTGAAAGGTCACTAGTCTCTATATCAATTGGACTTGCTCCATGGATCCCATCAGTGGTGGGATGGTTAATAGTACTGACATTTCTTTGACCAGTTAGAAATTCTCGGTTCAGCACTGATAATTAGAATATTTCTATTTTAGTATGGCTGTAGTTTTTAAAACACAGTGGTATGTGGTTGGATGTTCTCATTAAAGTGATTTAATGTTGTTAAAAAGCCAACAGACCTGGAGGAGTCTGATTTTACTGTGTCTCTTCCAGGCAAATTGTTCGATGTCTGTTAAAGGGGCTCCCCTTTCTCTAGGGACAGTAATGGAGCCCTACGCAAGCAAACAGTCTCGTTAAACATGTAAGAAATCAATCTTTACCAAATTTCACCAAAGTTAATTATCTCAGGGAATAGACAGAAGCATGTTTTAGGCTTGTATAAGCCTCATCTCCATAGAAAGCAAGCTTAACTGTAAATAGGAGTAAGATTTTCTTTTTTTCCTCAACACATGCAGTAATATAATAAAATTCTTATGTAAAACTGATGTGTTCTATTTCTCTGCAAAAAAACCCCATTTTTTTTATCAGTCTAGCAAACAAGCACTTGCTGTTGTGGGTGGTGGTTCTTGCATAACAGCTCCTGAATATAAAGCTAGAGGCCAGGGCTGGGATGCAGCTGGAACAGGTTTGTGCAGCCGTGTGGAAGGGATATGTAATGGAACTGAGAAATATACAGGGAACAACAAAGAGATTTTTCAAAGAGGACATGCAAGCTCTTCGTGACAAAGGAGGCAATAGGAAAGGGAGATTCTCTTAGTTATAACACAGAAAGAAGGAAAGGATTAGGGTAGGCTGGAATGCAGAGCTTTCCTCTTGCAGGAAATGGTACCATTTGAAAAAATACTGATTTTTATTTTTAATCAAATAGTTGTGGGGTTTTTTTTCTACTAGAAAAACTGTTTCAAACACTTTCAAACTGCTCTAATAAGAAAATAATGCTGATTAATGCTTCAGCTTGATTTTTTTTTTTTAAGATAATAATCTGCTTCCAGGGTAGATGTTAAAGCATGTATGAACCTACATTTGGCATAAAGATGAGAGCATAGGGTGTCCAGCCAGGGGATAACAGGGCCAAGCAAGTGGAACCTCAGTAGGATCTCCTTGGCTTTTCCAGTACTGCTGTGGTCTGATGCACCTTACACCCAAACAAGATGTAAATGACAGCCAAGACTAATTAACCAGACAACTCCTCATACTCAGGCTTCTCAGGCTTGCTTCTTTTACCAAGGGGGTTAATTGCTGCTGAGTCCCAATGATGCGCTGCTAATAAATGTGGGTAAGAACAGAACAGAAGCCAAACGAATGCCAAAGGACCTGATTCCTGGATTCCCCAGTGTGTGGTTCTGACACTGTGTGTTAGCAGCAGTGAAAATTGCAGGCTGATCATTAATATTAACATAGATACTTTCTTCTATTTCTCCTGCTGTCAAGAACAAAAGTAGGATTAGGCTGTATTTTGTTTAGTGAGGGGGATGTTGATTTAGACCTCTGCTGTGTCAGTTCACATTTATTTCAGCAGGGAAGACTACAGCAGGAATCAGTGAGGTGCAAAATCTCTCTGGAACGTAGAGCGGCAGCAATGCAATTGCATACCCCCACCCAAACCCAGCCTTCCCACACAGGTGGGGAGAGCCTGATGGCTCCAGGGAGGTTCTGGAGGTATTGCAGGTCTTGAAGCACCTGAACTTTCTATCCAAAATTCAAAGTCAGTAAAGATGTTATTGCAGAGTCCTCCTTCCAACAGTGTACCTGGGTTGAGCATCCAGAAGCCATCTTTCAGTAGGTAATTGCGCACACTGGGGTTGAAAGCTGCAAGACAGCAGGCAGGGAAGGTGAAAAGCATCTCTAAGTGCCTGAGATTGCTCTTTTTGTTGTTGCTGTTGTTTAATTTTATGTGCTTCTAGTACCTTTAGTTAAGAATGCAGCCATTCTGCAATAGGCGAAAGAATTGTGATGGCAGTGCCTGTTACCAAATGGTATGTCATGAGAATGTGGTTCTATTTCATACCTTCTCATCTTTAGGAAGTATGGAAGTGCAGAAAAGTACAGAAGAATTTCAGAAGTGTAACGGATAGGCATGCACCTATATGGAGTGCAGTTTAGGTACACAGATACCTTCCTGGATTTTCAAAACTTTTACTAACATAGTAAGGGAAAATAATACTCCTTTCTTCTTCCAACAGTATCTAGCAATACAGATCTCCCCTGACCAGCTGATGTCCTTTGGTGGCTCCACAGACCCCTGTGCTATGTGCTTTCTTTACAGCATTGGCAAGATAGGGGAGCAGGAGAACAAGGTCTACTCCAAATTGCTTTGTGACCTGCTGAATAAACAGCTGAAAATACCATCTGACAGGTGAGCTCCTACAGCAACTTGTCCAACGTGATTTTCCACAGATTGTTAGAACTATGAATCCCAGACTTGTTGTTTGCTAATCTTCCATTAACATTCTGCTTGAAGAGACTAAATTCCAAGTCAATAGAACAATTCTCCAATTAAAAGTAGGAAAGGAGCAATTGCATGAGCTGCAATGCCAATGCTCAGAAGCTCTAAAATACTTCTTAGTTAAGATGATGGAGGCTCAGGCACTGCATGTACTCACAGATCTCATGCGCATAAGCCTAGGTACAGGCACAATAATCTGATGTTACTAAATTGATAACTTGAGTAACCTGTACCAACACTTCCCTACTGTCTGTGGGTTACAAAAGGGGGTCCGTTACAAGAGCTTCCAATCACACAGAAACATTTCTAGTCTTTCTCCTGAAGGTTCACCGATCAGCTCCAAAAATGACTGTAAATAAAACACATCATCCTGAGATCTCTTTAAAACAACAAGTAGAAAAACACCAGGAACACCAGGCAAGGTATTAAAAGAGGGGAGCAGGTGTGTGGAAGATGCAACACTCAAACATGCCTGCCAAAATATGCGAAAGGAAATGTGTACCTTGCCGAGATGCAGTGCAGGCCTCAGAAGTGTAAAGCCCTGGGGGACAGTCTGCAGCACAGCTACATGTGTCTTGCTATGGGAACACCCTGGCCAACCTGCAGCATTCTGCTCTCAGCACCTAACAGTGTCTGTCTTCCCTTTCAGAATCCATGTCAGCTTTTTTGACATCAGTGCTGGCAACGTGGGCTGGAACAACACCACCTTTGCTTGAGGTGCCCTTGAGTGGCAACAGCTTATTCCTGAGCCCTCACTGGGTTTTGAGCATTGCAGAACAGTCTAGAACAGTCATGTTACCTGTATTTGGCACAAATGTAAACATCAGTGGTGCCTTAGTCACTGTTACCCAGTGCTGCTTTAATATCTTTTCTGACACTTAAAATAAACAGAAGTATCTTGGCCTGATTTGAAAATACATTTAAGTCAATAGATGCAGCTATTGCTGTGGCATACAGCCCTCCCTTCAAAAAGAGGAAAGATGTGATTGCCCCTTATTTAAAAGGGATGGATTGTAGTCCAGGGCCTCCTTAGATCTAACACTACACGGAATTCTAGCTGCTTAGCAGAAATAATTCTGCTGTGAGAGTCTCACAGGACTCAGGATAGGCAGAGCAAGTAAGTGGAAAAACCCACTGCTCACTGTTCTGCCCTCCCCTTTTTGTCTATCGAACAATTTGCAGTGACAGTGAAGATGAGAGCACAGCTCAAAATGAGGCAGAGGCACAGTGAGCCGTTCCCAGCAGCCAAAGTCATGAATTACTTAGAAAAGGAAGATTTCCATATAAATATTTATTATTCAAGCCCTGGGTCAAATAACAGCATTTGCTTCCAAAGTAAAATAGAAAGATTGAGTACAGATCTGTTTCCTGAATTTCCAAAATTAAGTGTATTGTGACTTTTTTTTCTGGAAGAACAAACCAATCTCACTGATGTTCTGTGCTCTCTTGTGAACATCCCCTTTTGTCCCTATAACAGCTTTGCAGACATAATCTCTAGATAGTAGCCAGCACCTCAACCTGCAAATATGAAAGCTGCTTTAGTGAATCAAAGAAGCACACCCAAATAAAGCAACATGCTATTTGGCAACTATATACAAAATATCTTAAATATTGTCCGCTCCACTTAAAGCCTTGCAGAGCTGCCCATCGAGGAAAGAAGACACGAGGTAGGTATTCTTTTAGCAGAATTGCTTGTGGCAAATGGCTAGAAAGCCCCCAAACGCAGCAGGACGTTAGAAGAGGAGGCAGTTCTCCATAAACCAGTCTACCTTCTTCATAAAGCCACCGGCTCAAAGAATGCTGCCTCTGTCTGTGCTTCTTGGAGCCACAGCACCAGCACCCTCTGGTGTTCTCCTGTCTCCTCCTCCCTGGTGCAGTTGCTCTGTGCTCAGCTTTCAGCTGTGATGCAGCTGGGTATGAGCAACTGCAACCCGTGATGCCCCAGCCCTGATATTTGCAGTCAGCCTCCAGGAAAGGCCTCAGCCTGCCTCATGTATCTTCTGAAGTGTTTCCATGCTGGATGCCTTCAGAGTTATTCTCAGAGCACCCAAACCCTGAAATGTGTGTTCCTTGGGTACCTCACGGCACAAGTGCAATTAAGACCGCCTCTATTTGGTAGCAATCCCTATATTCCCTTACAGGGAACATAAAAGTTGCCTTTGCCTCTGTCTCTGGCGCATCCTTAGAATGCACTTTGGTATGTTTCGGTGTAACATTTTACCTTTCAGATTTTTGCTGTCTTAGACACATTTCTTCATTGTTCTTATTTTAATCACAAGCAACTGTGTTTTAAAACAGATGCTGTGCACCCAGAAAATGTATTGTGAATGCATGAGGGTGGAGCAGTCACATGAGGGAGAGATGCATACATACACACTGGTATTTGGTTAACTTCTAGCAACGCATCTTTAGAAGCTATGAAAATGCACATGGTGCTTCTCCCTTAGTCAAGGGGGCAAAAGAGAATGAAACTGTGAGTTTGTCTCCATTGTGTGACAGCATGACCAGGGTCTGTCACTTTGTGTCTGGCAGGCCACAGAGTATGCACATCAGTGCTGCCAGAATTCCCACCCCACCTGCATGCAATTCTGGGAGGAGGGAAGGTGGGAGGAATAAGTGACACTGTATAATGACAGGGAGTTGAACATGTTAGTTCTTCACAGCACTAATAAACACTGAAAAAAATAGGTGCTCCAGTCCTCTCAGTTCTCTGTGTTGGAGCTTGTACCACTCCAAAGTATTCCCATATGCTACCATCCTTTATTCTGCATTTGTGCACGTGTGTTCACGTGTGTAACATGTATGTATGATCAAGCTTTCTAGCAGCTTTGTTAAAAATTAACACGTGAGTGATTTCTGTGTGTAAAATGTGTGTGGAGCAGGCTTAAGGCCTGATTCTCTTTAAGCCTTCCTGTGAGTCATTTGAAGTCCCGCCAGGGTGGGGAGTTGTGCCCTCTGCAGCCTACGTGCATCGCATCACACAGCCCAGCATAGGGCTCATCTCAGGCTGCCTCTCACATCCGAATAGACACGCACCATTTCCTTTCTAAGCAAAAAGAGATCGCATCTGCCTTTTTCCAGTAGAAAAATATGATGTGAAAATGAGGATGCTGAAGAATAATAGATCACTTTTAATTTGACTTGAAAACGTTAAACTAACATGCCAGCAAGTCAGACAGTTCAGCTTACATCGTTTTCAGCTACGTGCAGTAAAAGAAAAAAAAAAAAAAAAAAAAAAGGTGCCTTTATTTGATAAAAGAAAAAAAAAATCCCCGTGGGGGCCAGACTAGTTCACCTTTTTGCAGCTGCCAGACTAGGACTCTAGCCCTTTTGGACCCTGATGCTGCAAAAGCTCGTGGGAGTGCCACAGCCGTAGTACCCCATATGCCAATACCAGGTTATGCATGACCTGCCCAGCGCTCCAGGGCTCAGTTCCAGGGAGGAACTTACAACATACCCTCAAAAAACGCTCAATGGTAGTAACAAATCAAACGAGTAGCTGCGGAAAAGGCAGAAGACTGGGAAGGCAGGGTCCCCC
>JAAGNO010003643.1:25991-41455 GCA_033439905.1 Ceryle rudis | reverse complement strand
CTGCCTCTGGTCTTACGTGGGCAGGATGCAGGGGCCCTCTCTTGCTGGGTGCTACCAGAGGGGTGCCCCTGTTTCTGTTTCAGGGGGGGCAGAGCCTGGCTCCACCAGTCAATCTCCTGCTCAGCCTCCCTGATGCTCCTCAACCTATCAACTGCCTCTTGCAATTCTACAGTTGGGCAGCGGTGATCCTCCATCTGCTTGCAGCGCACACATCAATTTTCATAATTGCCCCTTGATGCCAGGGAGAGGCTCTGGCATTGCCTGCAGCCTGTGGCCTGGGTTGCTACACGTTTGTGGTGTAACTCTGTCTGGGTTCCCGCGTCCACTCCGGGAATTGTTGAACGGATGACCTGCTGGGTGGAGACCATGGCTGATCTTCTCCTGCGCACCAAGTTGGCTGCCTTCCAGTAAATGAGACCACTCAGAGAGCCCACCGGTCCCTCACCCTTCATGGTATCCCCTTATCTGTGCAGTTTTACACACAGGAGCTGGTCACTATGACTAGTGGGTTTGCCTTTTGAACCAGTAGAGGCCCAGCACGCTGCCTAACGAGCTGCAAGCAGCTGCAACACCACTCGGGCACACACAAGCACCGTTTTCTCACCCTGTGCTGTGATGAGTCGCAGCCCTCCCGGAGGCTTCTTGTAGCCTGATTAACAGTGGGTGATGCTGGCTCCTCCCAGGCACTTCTCAGCAGCCTGCCCACCAACTGACCGACCCCCAGCACAGGCTAGAGGCTTTTCTTGTCTTCAGAAAGCCCCCAAAAAGCGCTTTTCGTCGGCTTTTTTGCTGTAGCTTCCTTCTCCAGTGCCGACTTACCTGCCCTGAAGCTGGTCTCCTCACATCATCAGCTATGACATACCTTCCAGAAAAGCACCATTTGAAGTGGTGAGTTACGCTCTATTTATGTATTTTATTTCAAATATCAAACCACCACAATGCCATATGTGTTATTTTGCAGGACTAAATATTACCCACAGAGTGTTTTTTAAATTGTTTCTCTTCGACATAGCCTTATATTATCAGGGCAATTGCTTCTGCAGTCCCACTTCCAGTCCTCTCAGTTTAGCTTAAATCCAATGCTTATTGAAATTCCTGGTATTTCCTCTTATATTAAGGTTATTATCAGATCCCACACTGCTTCTGTTGTACCCCATGCAAGAACTGCTATTCGGACACATGCCTGGAGGCTGTTGGCTTTTTCCAGTTATTTGAAAGTGACTGAACTGCATTTTGGTCTTGAGCTGGAAGGCAGACTCCCACTATGATGTTGCCTGCATGTATTCATATCCACCATGTTTGCCTAGCCACGTGGTGAAGGATGCATCTGTAGACACAGGGCAGGGGAGGTACACACCGTACAGCCAGCCTTCCACTGTCTCGGTAAGCAGCAATGGCCTGAAGGTTTCACACAATTAACTGCTCTAATTGTTTGGGTGGAGTTCAGACCACAAGAACACTTCTCCATGTGGGTGGGGTCACTCCTCACACCCTTCTGTAAACCTTCAGGGATTACCAGCATCCAAGTTATCTAAGGTAGAAGATGAGAGAGGATTTGGGCCAATTATATTAAAAGATCTTTAATTCTGTCCCCTCTGTGTTGTCTTGATGCATTAGTCTTGAAACTAATGACCTGACACACAGTATGTAGGCAATGTGTGTGTGTGTTCACAGTGTCCTTTTAGAGGCATCTCCTCCTCCTGGGAGAAGAGAATCAAGAGAAGCTCTCTTGTAAACCTGCTGTCTCTCAGGATATAAATGGGATAACAGCCAAAACTCAAACATTCCCTATTACCCTTGGCTTATCCCGTGCTTCAATGCCCGCCAAGTATTGACCAAGCAGATCCAGGTCTGGATCTCTGCTCAGAAGGGTTTATTGCTGTAGATTTATCAGAGCTATACAGAGGTACTGATTGTGCACAGGTACCAATTTATTTTGCAAGGATGAGGCAGGAAACATTATCTCCCTGTGCATGGGTAGGCAGCTGTCTTCAGAAACTCCAAAAGCTGATACTGAGAACTGGCTTGTGTGTGACCTGCGCTGAAATATAAGTTTCTTCTTTAACACAAACTATGCTTTGGATTCAAGAATCACAGAGAAAAGGGACACTGTTCATGTCTTCCCTAGTGAGACCACACCTGGAACACTGTATACAGTTCTGGGCTCCCTAGTTTGAGACAGGGATCTACTGGAGAGAGTCCAATGGAAAGCTACGAGGATGGTTAAGGGGCTTGAGCATCTCCCCTATGAAGAAAGACTGAGAGAACTGGGGCTGTTTAGTCTTGAAAGGAAAAGGCTGAGAGGGGATCAGATTAATGTCTATAAATATCTGATGGGTAGGTGTAAATGGAAGGAGTCAATCTCCCTTCTGTAGTGCCTAGTAATAGGACAAGGAATAATGGGTATAAACTTGAGCATAGGAAGTTCCACCTCAACATGAGGACAAACTTCTTCACTGTGAGAGTGTCAGAGCCCTGGACCAGGCTGCCCAGAGAGGTTGTGGATTCTCCTTCTCTAGACTTTCAAAACCCACCTGGATCTGTTCCTGCGTAGCCTGCCCTAGGTGTTCCTGCTTTGGCAGGGGGGTTAGACTCAATGATCTCTAGAGGTCCCCTCCAACCCCTAACAGTCTATGATTCTATGTGCTCTATGTGGTTAGTGGTTTCACCTGAGAGAAAAGTAACTTTTTCATCCCAGACTTGGGACACTGGAGAAGACTTCAGATAATTTATGAACCAGATGCAGTTTTCTGGGGTGCTGTGCTGGGTGTACCAGAGTCAGGTAACAGAGCCAGAGTATTTGGCACCCAAGCGACTGATCGAAGCTCTTGCCCAGAGAAGAATATGTTGTCAAACAGTAACCATAGCCAGCCCCCAAACCACTTTGTTGTCTAGTCCACTAGTACTATGATTTTTATGTGGAGTTGATTGATTTTAGGCTACAGTATCAGAAGAAGTGATGTTCTGTACTTAACACGTATGATCTCGTAGGTCAAAAACCTGTGTGCAATTACAGAAGCACTACTTACCAGTATAAACAAAGTTTGTTAGTTGTTGTTATTATCTCTCCTAAGAGATTACTGCTATTGCCGTCTGTAGGTTGTGATTTACAGTAGTGTAATCATCTGAAAAGACTGGATTTCTTAAGCTTCCCAGATAATACAAAACCAAGTCAAGCAGTACTTACAAACATCGTATGGACTTAAACAAAATGCTTTTATTACCTGAAGATGTATTATTTTATTATGTCCCACTCCAACAGGCAAAGTGTTTTTTCATTAGGGTACACATACTAAAATGAGAAAAACGAGAAGGGATTTCTGTGAATTCATTCATAGTAGTATAATCATCTTAGTGTGATTGAAGTGTTCAGCAACAATACAGATTACCGCTTGACTCTTCTTGTTTAAAAAAGCTCCAAGTCAGGGGTCTTCTCCCAGAACCTGACATCAAGTTTGTAAAGTCTTCTTCCCTAAGGTGATTCAGAAAGAAAAACTATTGCTATTTTGTCTTGAGTATGTAAACCAAGTACATTGTTAAGAGATGTAAGAGGCCATAAAATGCATTGGTAAGTTTCCTAGTGATAAATTATTGTCCTATTAATTTATAAAAGATTATGTAGTGCTTCAGGAAAAATATTGTAATTGTGCAGGGAGCTTGAGCTTTTTTTCTTAACAGAGCAGACCTACAAAACCTTTCCAATCTTATAGTAGTTAATTTTTACTTTGATACTCTTCATCAGTAAAAAGCCCTTCCCTTTGTTT
Organism: Ceryle rudis; assembly: GCA_033439905.1. Lineage (NCBI taxonomy): Eukaryota > Metazoa > Chordata > Aves > Coraciiformes > Cerylidae > Ceryle > Ceryle rudis. Next base: position 37,691 of record JAAGNO010003643.1, on the reverse strand, counting down.
ACCTTCATTTCCTTGTGCTTTGCTGGGATTTGACAGTTAAAGGTTTCTGTCAAAGGAGCTCAAGGCACATTTCCCTGTGTCTGCTACTCTTGTCCTCCACAGAAGCCCATCTATACCAACTCCACAGGGATCTAGAACACTATGATGGGAGAAAGCTGGGAAATACAGAACAGTGAAATGCAAGGGCTCTGAAATGAGCTGGCCCAAGGCCTCTCTGAATTGAATTTTGCTGCTTTTCAGGATGTGGGGCCAAGATCATTCCTAGTATAGATGCATTAGAGGGAAGGGCTGGGGGCAGGAATCTTCCATAGGTATAGACCTGCTGTACAAACCAACGGTGAATAATCAAGGCAAGAGCCCTGGAGCTCCAGCATCCTGCTCTCCCATCCACCAGAGAGGATGGGAAGGTGAGGGCAGCAGCTGCAAGTTTCACTCCTCTCATTGCCTCCAGCAGAGCCCTTCCCTCGGGAGCAGCTGTCCCCACCCACAGCTCTGCAGCCCCACCCGACCCAGTCCCTGCCCCAGCAGCAGCACAGCATCCTTGCAGCACCACGGCTTTGGCCGTATCAGGTAGCTCAGCCATGGCAGTTCTGCCATAACTTCACAGCAGTGGGGCTGGCAGCTGCAGAGGTAGTTGCCAGCTTTGTCCAGGCCCTCAAGAGCAAGAAGATTCACCCAAAGCATGGGCTGAATAAAAATAAATTATTGTAGAAAAACCCACAGTTTGAGGCAAGCCCCCATCACCAGTGTTTGCTGGACCAGCAGTGAGGGCGGGAAGCTGCACAGGAAAACAGAAGCTTGGCCTCTGGTGAACATCTTCATTCTTTCTGAGGGACAGGACAGATGGGGCAAGGAAAATATGCTTTCCACCTGCCAAAAAGACTAAGGGTAAAGCTTTGCCAGTTGCACTGTGCCTTGCGAGTTGCTGGATAAGCTCAATTCCCATTAATGTCAGTGGGATTTCTGTGGGGCTTAGCAATTGGTGTGCTGTGAGCTGTTACAGGAGTAACAGAGGAGGAACATATTAATGCAAATGCATGTGAGGCTGAAGCCATCCGTGGTCTGTATTAAGTAATCCGTTCAGGTGGTACTTCACAGATAGTAATGGCTGTGCTTGAACAAATTAGTCCTCACCCTGACTGCTGCCTTTCTGCTTTACAAATGTGACAGTACTATTAGTCAAAATACATTTTTCCCATATCTGAAATGGTATTCCTTGCTGCTTCTTTTTTCAAATGCCTTTCTTTTGTCCTCTTTTCAATTTAAATTCAACTTATTTATTTTTATATAGGTAACAACCCATAAGTACTTTTAAATATAAATGTACTTCTCAATTTTCACCACTTCTAAAGCTGTCAATAAAACATACTTTCCAACGGCTCTGTGGCACAGACGAGCTCTTCACTTACCCATATTTTCTCTCGTATACAGCGAGGGAGGTATTGCTCGGTTCTCTTGTAGAAGGCACTGATGAGAGCAACAGGTCTACATGCTGTTTCCAAAAAGAACCCTGTCACACTGAATGACGTCGTACATGTTGGCTGTCAGATCTTTTGTCCTCAGATTTCTGCTAAAACAGATTTGTTTTGATTGTTCCACATAGTAAATTGTTGTTGATCAATGTAATGCTGAATAGTGCTGGTGGCTGACTCATAACTCTTGGCTTGACTACCGCACTGCCTAATGAGTAACAGTGAGGTACTAGCGACTAAGAAAAAAGGGCCAGTAGCTAACAAAGGAAGAAACATGCAAGGAAAGAATCTTGCAGCCATTGTATAGACAGAGAGCACTGAGAGAAGAGACACTAATGTTTTTGCCTTATCTAAGCTGTATTTACTTTTCTGATGCAGATCTATTCAGTTTTTACTGAGTTTTATTTATTTATTCAGTGTTTTACTAAGGTTTTGGAAACGGAATGCATAAACACTGCACGCTAGAAATCAGATGAGAAGCAATATCTGAATAGATGGTGCAGGAGTGCATGGAGCACTTCTGATGGTGATGGAGCCTGGGCTCCTAAACAGTCATTCCCAAAGAATGTTAAAAATATTTGTGGGAGAGAACAAGCTGGTGAAATAAGATTTTTCTGAGATGCTTATTTAAAGTATTAATGATCTTACAGCCGTTCTATGTGTTTTCTTTTCATATCAGCATTAAACTTATCTTATAAATACATCTTCAGTATGTAAAGTAAGTTAAAAACATCCATTCTAAAACTCGGATACAAAGAGAATGTGGCTTGGATGCTTACTGGCATGAGGAGAGATATCCTGTCTTACTATTTTTTGTTCTGTGATACAGTTGTAGCATTATCTGGTATCCAGGGCTTTGAAGGATCTATTGTAAGTGTGTCAAAGACTTAAAATTGTTTTTGTAAATATTAGATCACAAAAACTGAAGAATGAGTCCCACAGACTTTTATTAAACAACGTGTCCCCTTGTTTTTCCTGTTTTGGAGCTGAAATTAAACTAGCTTTAATAACACTCAGCATGTTTAGTTACAGAATCACAGAATGGTAGGGGTTGGAAGGGACCTCTAGAGATTATCCAGTCCAGCCCCTCTGCTAAAGCAGGTTGGCCTAGAGCAGGCTGCATGGGAATGTGTCCAGGTGGGTTTTGAAAGTCTCCAGAGGAGAACCTCTCTGGGCAGCCTGTTCCAGGGCTCTGTCACCCTCACAGTAAGGAACTTTCTCCTTACGTTTAGGTGGAACTTCCTGTGTTCCAATTTGTGTCGATTGCCTCTTGTCCAATAGGACACTGGGTACCACTGAAAAAAAGACTGGCCCCATCCTCTTGACACCCACATTTTAGATATTGATAAGCACTCATAAGATCCCCACTCAGTCTTCTCCGGGCTAAACATTCCTTACCTTGTAAGGAAGATACCCCAGTCCCCTAATCATCTTTGTAGCCTTTCACTGGACTCCCTCCAGTAGTTCCCTGTCTCTTGAACTGAGGAGCCCAGAACTAGACACAACACTCTAGATGTGGCCTCAGTATGGCAGAGTAGAGGGGGAGAAGAACCTTCCCCGACCTGCTGGACACACTCTTCTTAATGCACCCCAGGATACCATTGGCCTTCTTGGCCAAAAGAGCACACTGCTGGCTCATGGTTACCTTCTCCATCAGGACTCCCACGTCCTTCTCCTGGAGCTGCTTTCCAGCAGGTCAACAACTCCTAACCTTTCCGGTGCATGGGGTTATTCTTCTCCAGTTGCAGGAGTCTCCACTTGCCCTTGTTGAACTTCATTAAGTTCTGCTCCACCCAGCTTGTGCAGATCTCTCTGAATGGCACCACAGCCTTCTGGTTTGTCAGCCACTCCTCCCAGCTTTGTATCATCAACAAACTTCCTGAAGGTACACCCTGTCTCTTCAGCCAGGTCACTGCTGAATATGTTGAACAAGATGACCCACTACTGACCCTTGGAGAACACCACTTGTTACGGGCCTCCAGCTAGACACTGTGCTGCTGATCACAACTCTCTGAGCTCTGTCATTCAGTCAGTTCTCAATCCACCTCACTGGCCACTCATCTAACCTACACTTCCTAAGGTTACCTATGGGGATGTTATGGAATACACTATGGAAAGCCTTGCTGAAGTCAAGGTAGACAACATCCACTGCTCTCTTCTCATCTATTCAGCTAGCCACACCAGCATAGAAGGCTATCAGATTGATTAAGCATGATTTCCCCTTGGTGAATCCATGCTGACTACTGATAACCTTCTTTCCTCCCCCTGCTTAGATATGATCTCCAGAAGGAGCTGTTCCATCACCCTTCCAGGAATGGAGGTGAGGCTGACTGCCCCATAATTTCCTGGGTCCTCCTTCTTGCCCTTTTTGAAGGCTGGAGTGACACTGGCTTTCCTCCAGTCCTCAGCCACCTCTCCTGTTTGCCATGACCTTTCAAAAATGATGGAGAGTGGTTTAGCAATAACACCAGCCAGCTCCCTCAGCACTCATGGGTGCCTCCTATCAGGGCCCGAGGACTTGTGGGTGTCTAGTTTGCCTAAATGATCTCTAACCCAATTCTCCTCAACCACGGGAAAGTCTTCCTTCCTCAAGACTTTCTCTTACCTCAAGGGACTGGGATTCCCGAGCGCCAGTCTTAGCAGTAAAGACTGAAGCAAAGGTGGCATTCAGTAACTCTGCCTTCTCTGCATCCTCTGTCATCAGGGCTCCCACCTCATTCAGCACTGGGTCCAAATTTTCCCATCTCCCTTTTCCTACCAATGTACTTGAAGAAGCCTTTCTTCTTGTCTTCTATATCATTTGCCAGATTTTATTTCAAGAGGGCCTTGTCCTTCCTCGTTGCATCCCTGCATACTCTGGCAACATTCCTATGTTCCTCCCAAGTGGGCAGCCCCTTTTTCCACATACTGTAAACTTCCTTCTTCCTTTTGAGTTTTTTTTCCAGCAGATCCTTGCTCATTCATGCTGGTCTCCTGTCTCCTCTACTTGATTTTTTTTTTTTTTTTTACTTACAGGAATGCACTGACTTCGAGTGTGGAGGAAGTGGTGCTTGAATATTAACCAGCTCTCTCAGGCCCCCTGCCTTCTAGAGTCTTAACCCATGGGATTCCTCCAAGTGGGTCTTTGAAGAGGTCAAAGTTAGCCCTCCTGAAGTCCAGGATTGTAATCCTACTTACTGCCCTGCTTCTTTCTTGTGTGATCCTGAACTCCACCATCTCATGGTCACTGCAGCCAAGGCTGCCCCCCAACCTTCACATCCCCAACCAAACCTTTTTTGTTCATTAGTACACAGTCTGGCAGCACTCCTGTCCTTGTTCACTCCTCCATCACCTGTGTCAGAAAGTTATCATCAAAGCACTGGAGGACCCTCCTAGACTGTGTATGCCTGGGTGTGTGGTCTTCACAGCAAGTATCAGGGTGACTGAAGTCCTCAGTGAGCACCAGGTCATGTGATGGTGAGGCTACTTTCAGCTGTCTTTGAAAGGCCTCATCAACTTCTAATAATTATCATGTCTTTAGAATTGTGCATTCAAGGTGCAGCCTAGACACTAACCAGTTACCACTGCATGCTGCTTGTGCAGCTAGAAGAGTTGCCCTGCACAAGATGCCAGTGTTCATGATGGTGCTTGAGTGAGATAGGGCTGCTGTCCTGTGATCAGCTTGTCACCTCCTTAGTGTCCTGGGCAGTCCAGGACTAAGAAGCTATGGGACAAGCCTTTCACTTGTCAGTCTTGCACATGGGACGAGAGCATTCCCACTGCGAGTGGTAACTCACCTATGGCCTTTCTGGCTAACACCCACTGGTTCAGAGAGATAAGAGGTAAGTGCCACAGCTACAGGGCAGATGGTGGAGTACAGGCGTGAAGGCTGTGTGGTCAGAGGCTAGGAATGGCTTACCCTGAACTGAGCTGAGATTAAAACTTGAAAAGTCTCAGGATGGGACAAAGATGCAGAAGTGGGAAGACAACAAATCAGCAGCCTGTCATAAGAAAGAGGACAAAAAGAAAGAATGGGTAGAAAACCATCTGCCCCCTTACCCCTAGATTAAGTTTCAGGAAATCATGGTCAACCTGATGTTGGCATATACTTATTAGCACTCACCCAGCAACCATCCAAGCTCTTCTTCAGTCACCTTCCTCTAAAAGTTAACAATGTTCAGTTGCTATTGTTATTCTTCTGGTACTTCATGGTGCAAAGGTCAGTGTCCTGACATAGGAGGTCTCGCCTTGCTGGAGACTACCTGGGTGTCAGAACACCACTGAACAGTGGAATTCCTGCTTTTTTTTTTTTTTTACCATCATTTTTAAAAAGTCTGGGAAACCAGTACTTTTTTTTGTACTAATTAGTACTAATATTGTACTAACTAGGAAAGGTAGAAGATTGGTCAAGTTGTGAAATGAAACACTCAAAAACTACAAAGTGTCATGATTAAGGGTTACCTGGTGATTTGAATAATCCTGTTATGCATATTCATTAGGATATTTTGAAAACAAGTTTGAGCCCAACTTTATTTATCCTGACAGTTCTTCTTATGTTCATTTCCACAGTGCTCAGTACCATAAACAGTCATCACAATAGCAGCACTTGCTAGGTGGTTTAGCTTCACTTTACAGATAGGACAAACAACTTCATAGCCAAGCGGCAAGTGCATCTGGCAAGGCAGGTTTAGGAGTCCGGATATCTTGGTACCTTTTCCTTAGTTGAAATGACTGTTTCTTCAGAGCCAGAGCAGTACATAAAACATACAAGGTGAAGATGTAATCTTGTCTCTACAGAAATTAATTTAACTCAGACGTTATGGTGCAGATACATATCCATAAGGCCTAAGTTATTCTGTTCACCAAACCAAATTGCTTACAAATTCACAGACTAACAAATATCAGCATTTATCAAAATTAAATCCATATGTTCTTCAAATCCATGTATCATCAACTACTTCCAGATGTAAAAATCCATGGATAGTTTGAAGGAACCTCAGTCCCGCAGTCAGTTTCCATCATGATTCTCAAAATCAGCACTGTTCACAAGCGATATACAACATTTGGTCTCTTCAGGAAACAATACTTGTTGCTTTCCTTAGAGCCAGGTATCCTGTAACCACATCTGAAGGAAGCATCCGAATATAGGCAAATTCTTCTGTAGTACTAAATCTTAGTTTGCTCTGGGGATCTGTGTAATTTGCCTGAAAAAGAAACAATGGCAGAGACACCATTCAAATAAATCTCAAAATAGAATACTGAAAAAAACGTGTCTAATTATAAGACCACAGAATAGTGAGTTTCTTCTCCTGGTAACAGCACTTGCTGTTCTACCATGTGACCAAAAGTTTGTACTTTTTTTTCCTTCTCCTCTTGTCAGAACTTATGAGAAGTTAACAGACCCCTATAAAATCAAATTAGAAATGCATTAAACATAAGAGGGCTGAAATAATTTCATACAAAACACAGTGCAAAAGAAATTCCTCAACTCTCTAAACTCACCCTAGCAACTCTTGTGTCTTGTGCAGTCTGTCTCAAGGCAGCTCTCCAAAGAGTCAGGCTGCTGCCAATAAATTACCCACAAAGAGGCTGAATTATGGGTGCTCTGATAGCTTAGGACTGATTTTCTCTTCCTGCATACAACTTAGCTTTTAATTTACTTTAAAGTGGTTGTTAAAGGAAGGGAGTCTCATCTTACAGTTCTGTGACTGAACTGATAAGAAATTTGAACTTAGCGTTGTGCTTTGCTACAGATGCCTGCTTTCAGCATAGCAGCCTGGACAGCTAACCCTGGGCCATGCTTGTATCCTCAGCTGTATTTGGACCCTGGGTGCCTGGGAGCAGTGCCAGTTTCCTTCCATCTTCTCCCCTTCCCTGTTGCTACAGAAACCTTGAGCTCAGATGAGCTTGGGGACAGCACAGGAGGCTGGGCTGGAGGAAGGCAGGCTTCAGGGTATGGCCTTTCCACCGTCAGCCTCCAGGACAATCACTGCCTGTTTGGCACTGGATTACCAAGTGCTTGCCAAGCCTCTGTCTGAAAGTGTCTTCTCTACCTTTCTGTAAAGGAGGTGGTGGCAGGCTGCAAGGCACAGGCAGTTGAGATTCTTTAAGACATTGCTATTAAAAAAGAAAAGGCCAGGATAAGCTGGAGTATTCCCCCATCCACACTGCTGAAGTGCAATGCACTCTACCATTTTTATGTTGGAAAGGATCTGTTGACTGCGGCAACAACCCAGTTGATTGTCTGCCCTGATAAGACTTAGCAGATAATTATTTGTACCTTGTTTCTATACAAAGAAATGCCACAAAGTTAATTAAATGTAGTCAGCTAACAGTCGAGCCATCAGCTAATTTTCGAACAAATGGCAAAGTTACGACTTTAGCTACTAGCAAATTTATCCCTGGTAGTAACTTCATGGTGACAGCAGCTATAAATTTATTTTTATTTCACACTCTAAATCTTGCCCCATGTTAAGAAAAAGCTAACTGAGTAGACTGATTTTCAGATGTGTGTGATTCTGTAAGAAACTAGCCAAGCAATACCTGCAATTTGTGTTGTGCACCAATCTAGGTTAAAAATATGGTTCTTCACCATTCTGATACTCTGTATCGGGCTGTAGTATTTGTGCATGCTGCTGTATAACAAGCCATTTATGCCATCAGTCTGAAAACAAACTTTACCGCTACTTCAGCAATAATTAAAACAGATCAGAAAAGTGAATTAGGGTGATTTTGCAAACTAAAAACTCCATCATGTTTAGAAACTAAGTTAAAGGCTGCAGATACGTGCTCTTCAAATACAATAAATTAGTTATCTCACTGTGTTTCTATAGTAACAGGGCTGATCCATTTTCATAAAAGGAAGTGAAATATAAACGTTTGAAAGTTTAGGGCTTTTTTTAACCTGCTTTACAATAAATTACTCTGGTTTGCATGTTAAATTATCTAAATATTCATCCGGCAAGTTTCAAAATACTGGTCTTATTTTGCAGTGTCAATATAGTAGATAATAGATTTTGAATTCTAGTCTGCATTACAAATATAAATTAGCCGCTCTGCTTAGACCATTGGTAAATGTAATTCCACTTGTGTTACATACAGGAAGAGGATCAGTAGAATTCAGTAGTGGCATTTAATATAACTGCAGGTATACTGAGAAAATCTATTACTATACATATACTTTCACATTTTACACAGAAAATACAGGGACATTTTTCTTGTATTAGATTTCTAAAATATTGTATTACCCTACATATCCTCCTATCAGGAAATTATTTTGAAAATATCTTTAGTGCTTCTTATGAAACATTTCTAGCTTAGCAATTTAAAGGACATGCTGTCTCAGTTATCTTAATAAACCAGATTTTTTTAAACATGGCATTTTTATCATAGTCTGGAGAAACCGTGCAGGCCAGGTAAAATAGGAAACTTGAGTCATGATGCAATTAAAGTATAGAAAATTTAAAAAAAAAAAACAAAACAAAAAAAAAGGATGTGGAAAGATGAAAAAGGAAACAAGCAGCACTGAATGGATTCATGTGGAAAGAAGAGTATCTATACTGAGCTAGAATAGTTAAAATATATAAATCACTGATGGAAAGCAGGAGCTGGTAAAGAAAAACCGAGGAACTGAGAAGAAAACTCTTATTTCCTATGGCTAAACTGACCCTTAGCCGGTAGGGATGTGGTCTTCATTCACGTCTATAACCTCTGCATCATCATCTGCCTAAAGGTGCAATGTCTGACTGGCTCTGAAATGCATCAACAGCCAGTGACAGAAAGAATTATTTGCCTCCTTGGAGGCGGGACAGAAAGAATTATTTGCCTTCTTGGAGGCGGGGCAGTGGAAGTGGCTTGTGTCCTTATGCCTTCTGCCCTACATAACAGAGCTGTTGCAGGAACTCCAATAACACCTGGTGTGAATGCTACTAATATGTGCAAAGCAACTCTAAGGGGAGAGAATAGGAAACAGATGTTAAACCATTAAGTGATGCAGTATGGAATTTTTGCTATTTTGGTGAAATCTACTCATTATTATTTCACATGTCCACCTATCACCCCTTCCTCCACCCACTGCATCTTTATATAGAGTAGGGGTACTTACATAAAGTTCCTTATTCAACTGTCTCCTTGAATAAAAAGAAGTTGCTATTATATCAAAGCAATCCTCTTCCAAGTACAAACTGCAAATCTGCCTGGCTGTAGGGAATTATTTTCCATGGATTTGTGAGCAGTCTCTTCCATTTGCTGTCTGCCAATTCATCTGTGAGGGAGATGTTGCTTTCCCACTCCCTCCTGAACACCAAGGGTTACAGCCTCAATCTGAGAAACCCTCTCCATTTCGAAATCATGCCCAAAGGCACAGGCTGGAAACATGCCACCTCCTAGCTGTCTTATTTAAATGTGTAATGTTAAAAAAAAAGTCACAGAAAACATATGCTACCAAATCAAGGTCACATGTTAGGATGTGCAGGATTACAGTTAGCACTATAGCTATTTTTTGATGCCTTGCACTGTATATCCATTATAAGGCAGTACTTAATTAAGTGCTGACCCATTTGTTTCCCAATGGGGACTTTCAGCTAAGTCAGTGGACAGAGTGGAAGGTGCTGTGTTAACCTGCAACATACAATTGTGTATATTGACAGGCATCTTTATGAGGCTGTATCAAGCCTGTGAGGTGGGCTAGTGCCCTGTGGATGAGAAACAGATTAAACTAGGGGAAGGGACCCAGAAATTCTGTATGAGGCTCTTTGATGTTACAAAGTTTTCATTATTGTAGTTATTTAGTATAACCATTACTTAATCATTTTTGTAGTCCAAAATACAACATTCCTAATCATTTCAGTTGTAATAAATGCATAGGCTTCTGCAAAATAGATCACTGGGTGCTGAAGGTAAGAAGTGAAAAGATACGCTGTTACTAACACCTGTTTTGGTTTAAGTAGTATTATTTGTGTCACACAGGAGCAGTGTCAGCAGCAGATAAAAAAAATTTTTGTTGGGCAGAATTCAATTACTTTACTCCTCGTTTGTGCCAACAGAATTTTTGGGCAGTTCAGGTGCCAAATTTTAACTACTGACATTTTCTGGAGCATGTGCAAACTATATCTAAGTCAAATGGGGGTAGGGGGTGTTCTCTTTTCTTTTTCTTTAAGAAAACCATGTAAAAGAGCCCATCTGTGACACACAGGCTATACATCTGCCAAACTCAAAGTTCCAGCTCTAAAGAAGGGGGGTATTTGAAATTCTCGATAGTCCATGCCAAATGTCTGTCTTAGGCTGATTAGTTTGAGGGAAACTTTGAGAGTGATAGTAACATGGGTGTTTTTTTAACCTGGGCCAATCAGTTTAATTTTGCCTAATCTCATCCTTGGAAATTGCTAAGCCATCCTTTTAAAACTTTCTCTAAAAAATATAATTAAATAAATCAGCCTCAGGAAAACACTCATCATGGAAAGTTTCAATTTGTGTGGTTAAAGTTTGGCAAATTTAACTTGGGATACTGGGGGCTACCAGCTTTCATTGTAACAGTTTAAAGAATCAGAAATGATGGGGACTAATGCAGACTCTACAGCTGGGAGAGTGGTGTGAGAGGAGGTACCTGGCATGACAAGATATCACAGAATCATTAAGGTTAGAAAGGACCTCTAGGATCATCAAGTCCAACCTTCATCCTAACATCTCTCTACCCACTAGACTGAAGCCTCAAGTGCTACATCTACTTGTTTTTTAAACACCTTCAGGGATGATGATTCCACTACCTCCCTGGGCAGCCTGTTCCAGTGCCCAACCACTCTCTCAGTGAAGAATTTCTTGCTAATATCTAATATAAACCTCTCCTGATGCAACTTGAGGTCATTTCCTCTTGTTTTATCATTAGTAATTTGGGAGAAGAGACCGACACCAGCCTCACTACAACCTCCTTTTAGGCAGTTGTAGAGAGCAATAAGGTCTCCTCTCAGTCTCCTCTTCTCTAGACTAAAGAACCCCAGTTCCTTCAGTCTCTCCTCATCAGGCATGCTTTCCAGACCCCTCACCAGCTTTGTTGCCCTTCTCTGGACCTGCTCCAGCACCTCAATGTTCTTCTTGTACTGTGGTGCCAAAACTGGACGCAGTACTCAAGGTGTACCCAAACAACTTGAACCCTGGACCCTCAGATTAAAAGTCTCATGCTCTACCGACTGAGCTGTCTGGGCTCTAATATTTAATCTGTCCTGACACCTATTAACAATCTAAGGATTTTGTG
>JAAGNO010003643.1:0-24827 GCA_033439905.1 Ceryle rudis | reverse complement strand
ATACCGTTAGTACGTTTAAGTAGTTAAATCCCCAATTCTGGATGTTTACAAAAATATCTTCTACCTGACTCACTTTTCCTTCCTTCCTTCCTTCCTTCCTTCCTTCCTTCCTTCCTTCCTTCCTTCCTTCCTTCCTTCCGATCCTAAGATCAATTCCAATGTTCCATCCATATCAGATTTCTAACTCAGCATCTCATAATTCAAAAGACACTAATGCCACAAGACAGCTAGTTTTAAATATGTAACTGAATTTCTTTTCTCACTTTCTTAAAAAGAATCCTGTAAGTTTACAGTTGCAAACAGAACATAATAGAAATAACAACATCAGCAGATTGTCAGTTACAATATCCAGAAACACACAGCAGTCTGCATTTTTCTGTAACAGTTGTGTCTAAAACACTTCAAAAAATGGCAAGCTATTTCTGGATAACACACCAAGTCTGACAAAAAGTGTATGCATATGCTCAATTCTAAAATGCCTTCACTTGCTTAAGTAGAATCTGAGGATCAAATTCTGCCTCCAGCTATGTTCAATAATATCTTACTTTATGAGTAGACTTGAATTATATCTAGATTAAGACCACTGCTGTAACTCTGCTCCTGCAGATGTACACCAGCTAGGACTGCTAATCAGGACTGCTAATAGTGTAGTTTCAGCTGTGCTGAACTAAATAGGGGATGTAGGATTTAAATCTCCCAGGAATCTAGGATAAGGAGCTGGATGGGAAGCTTGAGCTGAGGTCTAAGCTATTGCAGGTATGTGGCTTAGCAGAACCTATGTGAAAATAGCTCAAATATAGCTAATCAAGCAGTAGCCACCCATCAGAAGACATTCGGGTTGTATGTAGGTGAGAAGGCTCCTCATCAGTGAAAGGGGACAAAAAACTGACGGAAACAAGGAGTTGCTGACCTGGTTTGGATAAGTAAATTTCTTTTATTAAAGTCTCTCCCCAAATGTATTTGAACTTTGTCACAATACTCCGAATTATTTGCTTTCCTCTATTTCCCCCTTGGAACTGGCAAGTGTGACTGGACTAGTCTTAAATGTACTACTGGACCCTATTCAAGCAGGATACTGCATGAACTGATGAAGTGATTTAGGTCTGTTTTAAAGAAAGTTATTTGTGTGGATTTTATTATTTATAAATACATGCAAAGCGTCTAAGCAGCTTACAGCTAGGATCATTTAGTTGCCATGGCAATGCCCTTTCAGAAGCAAGAATTTGTTTTAGGTTCTTCCAAGTTCTGTTCTTCTTGCCAGCTGCTGCTCCACCAATGCCGGAGTGCTAGAATTAAAAATATGGTGTTTAGAGAAAAAATAAATAAAGAATACTATTTCAGAGCATGACACTTCTATTTCATAGTCTTTCTGGTAAGTCTCATCTTGTCATGAGCCATTTGTTATCCTCACTTATTTCATCAGCAGGCTAATATACTGTACACTTCAATCTTGGCTGCAAGAAAAACAAAGCTTTTTGGACTGTGTCAAAGCTACTATGTTTACGATTAAGTGAAGGAAATGAAAATCTGCTTTTTACATGGAAATAGAAAATCAGTGTGGTTAGGTTTAGCCTGAGATTACAGGATTCTGTATGTACTTCCCATCATATTAGAAGTTATTACTATGAAATTGTGTCTGAAATTGTGATTACACGGCTAGATTTTCTCTCTCCTTTTTATGGTATATTACAGGTGCAGCTCTATCTCTTTTACAAATTATCCATGACTGTAGAAAACACAACTGATCTTGCAAAATGTAATGAATACTATGAGAAACTTTCTGGAAATTTTATTTTTCCTTCAAAGGGTAAAAGACAGAAGAACAGAAAAAGAGTATTAAATAGAATGTTGGCTGCCAAGACAATTGTGCATTTTGAAAGGTACACTAATGGAAAGCTTGCCACGGGTGCTATAATGGTAGTTTCGGTTATCAAGTATGATTGCCACAGAGTAATTCATTTATGTCCCTCCAGAGAAAGAAGCTGCACAACACACTGCACTACTTCTGAATGATCAAAGGACACAGATTTACAGCTTTACTTCAGAAAAAGAAAATGTTCTTACAATTGGGGCGTTGTTGTTATTTCTGTTAATAATTGCTACCTGCCACATCAGTCTCATCAAAGTGCATTAAAGTCCTGCAAACACACTTCTGCTGTGATTGGTTTATAAATTAGCCTGTTAAATTGTTGAGAATGATAGGAGAAAGGATTCAATAAGAAATCTTTTTTTTCTGTAGATGTAAGATCTATTCAGAAAAGATGCTTATGAGCTGATGATACATCGTGTTTTGACAATGAGTATCCAATATAGAAAGTACATGCAAATGTTTGCTCTGAGGCTAGCACCTCAGTAATCTGGAGATCATTGTAAAATAGAGACTGATGGAATACGAGATAAAAATAGATGTACTACTACATTACTATTTCAAATTCATTACATTAATTTTACACCAAATCATTGCATGATGTATTTTTATATTTTTTTTCAGTAATCTGATTTGTCAAAAGCAACTATGGGGTTTATATGAACTTATGCCTCCTAAGAATAGAGCCAAGTATCACCTCGCATACCTACAATCAAAAGGCCATGACTGTCAATAACAAATGAACCAAGCTACTTCTGCACTAGTGAAGTTCAGGGAAAGCTGCAACTAAGACAGGTGGAGCTATTCATTGCTCTACACAATTGTCAGAAGGTCTTCTTCCCCTTCCCCATTGCCAAGGGATGCAAATTCCATTCAAGAAGTTCAGAAAAACATAATTTCTTCCTCCTCTGCTCTTAAGCCTATCCTGCGCAGTGACCTAATGGTTCAAACTTGTGCATATTTATGAGAGAGAGATTATTTGATTCATTTTCTTCCTTGTAAGGCAAATCAGTCTGGAAGGGTGCAAAAAAGTCATCCAGATTGTTAATACCAGTTCATACCGACCAAAAGCTAGTTAAAACGTTTCTTCTTAAATTAGTTACTGTACTGGGGAGGACAATTTCAAGTTTTTATTGTAACTGACTATTATTTCTGGAGCAGTTCCCAAAGGCCCTGTACATTCATTATATAATATATAATTTCAAGCATGCGGACATTAGTATTGCCCCTTTGGAAACCATGACGTCCCTCTAAGAACTGAAGGATCAGCACAAGGCCTCATGGCTATTTAAATCCTATATGGAAACTACATGGAATGCCTCTGGGCACAAATTGAGCTTTTCAAATAAGCCCCATTTCTCAAAGATGTGGCTGCTCACTGGAGGATTAGAGCGAGCAAAGCATACAGTCACTTGAATGCCCCTCTTGTGACAGAAGTCATCCGCAAAGCACAGAGCAACTACAGAGATTAATTTTATACTCCCTGCCAAACCTGTGCTTAGTAGTGAGCTGTGTGATTCCCGATTACTCAGGTTTTATGCTGTGGGGTATTGTATCTTGTTCATACAGAATGAAATCTGGGATAAAATCTTTCTTTCTGTGTACTGGCTTATGACCAGCAGTCTGAGAAGTTTGCTTGTCTAGAAAGCATTTGTACAGTGTGCCAATGAGTTGGCTCTGGCACAGCAAGATAAAAAGGTATTAAAACCAAACCCAGCAGTGACAGCATTACTAGCTGTAGTCTTCCTTCACTTTCTCCCCCAACTTAGACCTCAGAGTGTTTCAGAAGCTTGTATTTCATCAGCTGTCAGAGTTTACATGACTTCTGAATGCCAGCAGGCCAGACTTCTGGGCAGCATGTTTGCTTCTAAATCTAGCAATTACTGGAAGAACAGACACCGCAGGTCTGTTAAGAGTTTGAGGGACCAGGAGAGGAGCAAAATGCCAGTTGCTAATAACTCTCTGGTTGATTTCTAGTTCAATCGCTTTGCAGTCTGTCTTGGCTAAGAACTGAGAGATGGGATTCCTACACTCACAGTGGTATTAATTGTTCCTCTCTAGCTGTGATACTTTGTGAGATACTACACCATAAAACTTCTGAACTTACCTTTATCTAGCAGCTTTTCTGACTCTGTTCCAGAATTTAATCTAATAGTTCTGCCTCTGGACCAGTGCCATTTTCATGCTATAATATAGTATGCACTTTGGACCATAGCGTGGCATTGACTTCAGGTGAATTTCTTAAACTTTGTTGACCTTTTATTTGGCTGTTAAGATTTCTTTCTCAGTATTTACATTAGCAATATGGTTAAGGAGAATCCTGATTAATGTTTTATTTGAAGAGTTTAGAATTTCAAGTTGTTAAAATAATATACTTACGATAAAGTTTGGATCTTTAAATGGTAATGGCTTGATGGTTGTTTCCACTGATCCTGTGCTAGAGTCTGTGTTCAGAAATTTGTTTTCATTCATAGCCTCTCCACCTGCACTCTGAAGAAAAATTACAATCTTAACTGCTTGTTACTCTTAGCTAGTTTAACCACAGACCAAGACATTCACTGTATTACCTACCTGTTACCTTTTTAGCCTTCCTATCTCTTTTGAATCTTCAAAGGTGTTGCATGCCAGCAGTGTGGAAGCAGGAAACAGAATATTTGGAAAAACAATTTACAACTGATACATAAAGAGGAGGAGGGGAATAGAGTGGTCAAAGCCTACCGAGTAAAACCAGCTGGATCCATTTCAGAATGTTCCCTATTAGAGCATTAAAAAGGCTTTTTTCAAAGTTCTAAAGAAAAGTTGATTAATTGGTTTATTCCCTGTCCTTGGCCTCAGTCGTGCCCCAGTAAGGATTGAGATAAAAAAACAATTTTATTATACATATTATTTTTATATACAAGCCTCACAAAATCTAAATGGGTACTAGTTTGTGTTTTCTAGGCTTTTCTTTATCGTGTATTTATTTAGCAGGAAGAGCAGCTGGAGAATGTGTGTGTGTGATTGGAAAGCTAAAAATGTGTGGCAGTCTAACCAATTTCTGATAGTTCTGCATGGCTGAGTTTATGTTGTTTTTTTTTTTTTTATTTTGTGAGTACCCTGTAAGTCTCCACAGTCTCAGAACTAGCCTCACACTACAGACATAAACGGTCCTTGTGAAATCCTCATCTATACTGAAGCCAATGAGAATTCTGCCATTGAGTTCAGTCATAGGATTTCATACTTTGATCCTTTTTTCTTTAAGAACAGAAGGCTTGGCTAAAAGGTAAATCAATATTTACTGAACAGGTGGTTAATATGTTTATTTTCTTTACCTTCGGAGAGATAATATTTGGAACATAAAAATGTTTTTCTGTGAAAACCTGTAGTGCAAAACCTTCTGTGTTGCTACAATACTCATTTTTAAGTAGAAGAAAAAAGGATCATTATTATTAACAAATTATGAGAGTTCCTCTAGAAAGTGAGACTATACAGCAAAGGCCATGATTCAGCATATCCTTCTCCATGTGATTACAAGGGAAGTGTTTGTATTCTGAACTACATGCATTGGTAATTACAGGATTAGGAACTAGGCGAACTGAACTCTTCTTCAGGGAACTACATCAGTTATTCAACACTCCCTGCTTTTAACACAGCCAAGGGAGGTCTTAAATATTCAAAGTATGGTATAAAGAAGCATTAAAGTAAACCAGTCATTTTTCTAGTGTCTTATTAAAATGAAGTATATGAATAGAGATGATCTATCTTCAAAACAAGTCAGTCCTCTGTAAACTCACACTACAGTGGACACTGCCATAACAACATCACTAGAAGCAACATTTAAGTCTGTATCTTAAAGCTGATTCTTCCCTTGCTGAGGACAACACTAAAAGGCAGTGACTGTCAGAGAAATAGAAGAAATGCAGTCAGAAACATCTGCATTGTGTGACAGTGGGCAGACAAAATACCTTTAGCAATCCTAAGTGAAGTGGCTTCATACAATGAGTTGCTAGGTTTCAGTCTATGTTCTTGCACATGCCCGCTTCCAGCACTTTGGATTTCAGCAGCAAACTTTTAAAGTCAATCTTGAGAAAGATAAGGCTTGAACTGCAAGATTTTTTTAATTAATAAATTGTATCTGATATAGTGTTCATTCTCTAAGTGGAGGAATAGGCACTTACAGTTATTCTTCACAGTATTCTTGCCTTTTAATTGGTACCACTTGGTCAGTTTTAAATCCAGTCCTACAAGTTTTTTATTGATGACTTTATCACTTTTGCCCCTGCAGTGATCTTTACCTAAGTGTTCTGTTGTTTACAAAACAGGTTTTGAGTAGTATTTCAACAGTATCTCAAAACAGTATCTAGTATTTTGAGAAAAAACAAAAAATACTTAAACAGTAAAGTTGTTTAAGAGGCTTCCTTATACATATAGTCCCTAATCTCTGCAGCTGGGCACACTTACATATTACACTCACTGAGTTCAGTGGGTTTTTCCATGTGGATTCAGTGCTAATCTTGCTGGTGCATTGGGAAGGAAAGTAAGGAACTTTTCTGAGCAAGACAATTTCTGAATATAAATTCTACACTTTGTTTCTTTTCCAGACCAATCCCTAGGGGATTTCAGGTATTAGTGCTGCTAAGAGTCAGGATAACTCATGTTACAGGCCAGATGTTAATTTTGTTTGTGCTGGTATCCCTCGCACAGTGGCAGAGGCAGCAGGATCAAGAGCAGCAGCTGCTGCTTTTCTGGGCCACATGAACACCCAAGTCATCCCCCAGTTCCACTGAGACAAAATGCCAGCAGTAGCTTCTGCATCTGTGATGGACAATTTGAGAGCAGTGGTTTCTTCTCCAAGGCAAATGGTGCAGGCTGATGTGCAGGACTGTAAAGCAGCTTGCATACCATAGGGGTATGCAGTTGATACCATGATTTCAGAGCCCTGTGATAGAATGGGAAGTGCACTGTGATCTGAGTTAAATACTGGGAACTGAGATACATGGTGTGGAGGCATGCCAGTTCCCTCACTCAGCGCTGCTTGAGTGAGGGATTTTTAGCAGTAGCACTGAAAGAGAGATACTCAGCTAATGTGCTTTTTTTTTCTGGAAAAACCTGTGTGAATTGAATAGAAGCAATGCTTCCAGAATAACATGCTACTGCACAGAGAAGTGAATTCCAGCAAGTACAGAGCTTTGAAATGCTCTTTCCATGCAGCCTGCAACTGATACCCTCAGCAATTTTATAGCCACAAAGTGAGAGTGTCTCAATACTCTACAAATCTGTCCAGCCTATGTTTTAAAATACCGGGATTTAAAGCATGAGAAACATCATCAGGTTTATTTTTTGAATGTTTTTTTAAAGGGGAGGGGAGCCACCAAATGAATCTTAATCGATATGGATTTACCTTTGTAGTGCAAACCCCATGTTTCATGAAAGTGAATACTACAGTGATTACACAAAATTATTATTTACAGCCTGCAAGAAGATTTTTCAGTGAAAAACTACTGTACAGTAAAGGTAATCTTTACCTTTCAACATTAGCTGAACAAATCTCTCCCAAACATGCTTGTTTGCTTGGTTGTTTAGTTTGGAAGATCATTTTTCACTGTCATGTGTTGGGGCAAACAAACAGGAATACATTCAAATCCCTTTTGTAGTCCTGTGCAGTGATGGCGGTCTTGTGAGTGCAGTGAGGAAGCACCTGTCACCAGGGACCGTATACTGCTCAATGTGTGCTGCAATCCCCAGTCGTGTGTGGCGCAACTTCCCTTCCTGCCCAATGCATAACCAGTCCCCAGCATATTTTCTCTACCTGGCCACCCTGTTAGCTGACTCCCTCACCCCAGTGTCCTAGGAGAATCTCAAACGCCTTCCAGTAGGGCAAGAAAGAAAGTGTAACCATAACCATGGGCTGAAACTTTTCAATAACTTCTTTAAAGCTTCTTTTTACCCAATCTTGTAATGCAAACATCCTTTATAGGTATACTTCAATAGACACTTCAAGGAGAGACAGTGCAGTAGCTTTTAATGTGCACTTTATAACTAAACTGTGTCTTTTAAATGCTGGTTTATGTAACTAGGGCTTGGGGAATTTGTGCTACAGTAGTCACTAAGCAGTGTACATTCTTCCCCGTAGGCTCTTGAAGATTATAGCAAGAAAGCCCTTGGAGTGGCTTTACATCTATAGGGTACATCTGCACTGGATGTGCTGTGATTTTAGTACAGCTTAACATGCTTATGCTAGTTTTACCCCAAATAACAATAAGAGCACTACAGTAAAAACTGCAGCTAAATTGTCGGTAACTATGTTAATCCTTTCCCATCAACTCTTCCTCTGGCTCTTAACCTCCATAGAAGTCCATGCTGCCATCCCTTTTCATGTTATTTCCCTCTGTCCTCCTCCTCCTCCTCCCAGTAGCCTCCTTAGCCAGGCATAGAGCAACCTTAACTGGAATGGCACGTTTTAAAAGTTGTAGACAACAGGGGGTCAAAGGCTTCTTATAGAACCACTTGTGCTGTGTTATTCCCTCTATAAAGTTGTTTACGTGCTTTAGCAGAATTTTAACTACAAACACAGTGTGACAGGTTGGCAACCTCTATATCCCTCCTGGGATAGATGGGCGCAATAATGAGGGGTGCTGCTTCCGCTTCGCATTTCTTTTCACGAGACCATCTCTCAAGTATTCAGTGCATCCCAGCTGGGTGGGACACTGTCCTCCCTGTTACGTAACAGGACCGGGTGACAGTCACAGAGGGTGGAAGCTGATTGAGGACTTCACTTGGTTAGGAGACAGGAAAAATTTCAAGAGAGAGAGCAAAGACCTGCAAGTAAACACTTGGGAGTCCTAAGAGGTTTGTTGTAAGAACAGCCAAGCCTGGGGAAGGGACCTGAGCTAAGCTTTGCTACCTTAACACGGGTTTCTTTTGAATAAAGCCAAACCCCAGGAATGAGCCTAGTTTGGACCCTACTGCATATGCTGTCTGTACTGGGAGAAAACACACACTGTTGGTGTGCTGGGTGGCTGCCTGTTCACATACTACTTTCAGCCTCAGGCTTTTGTAGATCTATTATTCTTTTCAATATATTCTGTTCCAAATTCCCTACCACAGATGTATTGGTTTTCACATGATTTCCAAAGATTGCTCCATCTGTCTGGTTTTATTTAGGGAGGACAAGCAACACTTGTAGACCATGGAAGCTGAATTCTTTGTTTTGGCTATTTCTAGGTGGAGTAAGCATTGTGAGGTTTGGTATGGATGTCTGTGCTGGGACTAAATACCAGGTGGAATTAGCTTATTATGAAAGTGCTTGTCTGAATCCTCATTCCTTATCTCCCCAACTTCCCCCCAAGGATCAAAACTGCCTAACAGAATAAATGATACATGCTGAAGTATCATTTCTTACCTATTTACTTTTGGATTAAATTCTATAGTATTTTTCCATTATTTAAACCAACAGGATTTTATGAAATATATTAAAAAAAAACCCCAAACAAACATTACAAATATGAAACATAAAAGTCAAAGACCTAAATCTGTGCATTTCTTGCATCATCACTGCATACCATGCATGTCATGGCTCGGAACAGAAATGAATTTGCGCCTGACTGAAGGTACACTATGGTCATCAGTGGCCTTTTGTGATAGATGTTACAATTTCACATGGTAAAACAAAATTTTAAAATACTGTTTTTACCAACTATGTGTTGGTAAATCAAAACTTAAATGCATAAATAAATTCCATAAGAACTGGACAGGCAGTTTCTAGCTTAAGTAAGCAAAACCAATACTGTAAACACTGATTTTCTTTGTAAATCATTTATTCATTAGTCAATTTTAACACTATATTGAGTACAACAATTGTAGATGAAGGTGATTACATATGTAGTTTTTTGGTTTGGTTTTGCTTCTGTGTTCAGTATTTCTGATACTCCGGCTTTGTCTTACAGTGATGACTAGGGGGCTGTACGTCTATTAAGTAATAAGAGGAGTCTTGTTCTAAAGCAAGCCCTTACACTTGATAACTTTGCCCCAAGCAGTCAGTTTGGCTTGATGAAGAACCCACTTCTCTCCGACCTTTATAAGTGAAGTTCAATAAATAGTTTAAATTATTTTTACTTGCTTTTGGCAGATTATTTTCATAATCATAATAATACTACAATGACATTCTTAATTTCTTTGACACGGTTGTCTTAACTCAGCCTCAATAATGGTATATATCTAATTATTCCTGTAAGAGGTTACTTCTAAAGTTGCAATATCCAACTTGTAGCAACTTACTCAGCTTTTAGCTGTGTGTAAATGCTA
The DNA here is from genome assembly GCA_033439905.1 of Ceryle rudis. NCBI lineage: Eukaryota > Metazoa > Chordata > Aves > Coraciiformes > Cerylidae > Ceryle > Ceryle rudis. Next base: position 14,677 of record JAAGNO010003643.1, on the reverse strand, counting down.
TGACATCCTGACAAAGTTGTGGCTTGCAGATGGGGAAGAAAATGGTAATTTATAAAATCGATAGATAATACCTGTGTTTTCCTAGCAGCCAATTACAGTAAGTGAGAATGTCATGTGGAAACAGAACACGAATGTCACTAGATGACAGCAGCAATGATAGTAGCAGACTTTTCAAAACTGGGAGTAGACTTTGAATGTCAGCCATTTAACAGTCCCATTTAATAATGCTCATATAGGAATATATATTAGCTGTGTGATTAATATATTAGCTCTCACTGTATAACAAGCCTGGCACAGACTCTTGTAATTTCTGAATATTTAATTCATTTAACTTTGCATGATGACATGACAGGAACCATTAAGACTTGCACACATACACCCTGGCAGACAAAAATGCAGCTCTTTAGATTGCTGGGAAGAATTCAGAGAGGCGGTCTCAGAACTAGACGTGCTTAAGCTCAAGTTAAAATGATGGCTAAAAAATTTCTTAGCACCAACGTTAGTAGCATAGTATATTTCTGAAAACAAACTCACTGAAAACTCAGCAACAATCTAAGACTGAAGAAATATCACTCTCTTGAACAAGATGAAGTCTCTCCATATTTGTGAGAGAAAGGTTTGCTAGAAAGACTTATTCAGTAACATCTATAAAGACGTCTTCCCCATCTGCATGCATTTTACTGGTTCTTAGATTCAGCAGGAAAAGCTTTCTCGCTCTTCCTTACTACTCACTAAAATGAAGCCAAATACAACTTCCCCAGTCTCTTCTCTCTCAGCACTCTGCTACATGGTAGCATTTTAGGAATGTTCTCCCTTCACAGAAGGTCCTACCTTATTTTGGGGTAGGACAAAAAAAACTTCAGCTTGAAAATGTTCAAATGTCAGGTAGGAAAAAAACCCTGATCTGGCATATTCACAGCAAATCTTGTTCCACAAAGTGCTGAAAAAATCTACTAAACAAAACAAACAGAGTAGTAGCCAGCTGGAAACAGGTAATAAGTACAGTGCAGATCAACATCCCTGATTTCAACCAGCAAGTAGGGTGGGCAAGATAGTCATGCATAGAGTAAGTTGGGAGTAAATCCATTTAAATCAATGGGTTTCATCACTGCCAACTCATCTTAGAAGACAAGGTTCCTGGCCTTCATTCCTGCTTTCATTGACATTAAAAGTAAATCCTCCAAATGGCCAACAACAAAAATATTTTTGTTTAAATTACAACATTGTTGTCAGATGCTGCTGTTATCACTTCTAAAGAAAGCTGTGTGAGCATTGTTACAAACGTTACAACACAGAGTTTGAAATTAGATTGCTGAATTATTATAACAATAGTTTATCATTCCAAGTACATGTCACTAAACGTACTTCAGCTTCTTCTAAACATTCCCCAGCAGACTTCTGAGTTACGTGTAAAACTACTTTTCTGTGTGAGACTTACTAAATCTGCCCTACCTAAAGCAGCAGATCTTTCCCTCTAACTTGCCAAGTATTTCCACTGAGCATCAAGAGATAATCAAATATGCAAATTAGCTCCAAACATAAGAATAACATTTAGCAATAATCTTGCCTCTTGAGTGTGTAAGAGGGAGGGGGGAGGTGTCTGAAGCAGGACTCGGAAAACGTTTCAATTACAATCTAAATAAATAAATATAAAAGATGAAGACACATACGCTGTCCAGAAAGCAACCTGGACATTATGTTTCTGAACTTTTACACTGCTGTTTTGAGGAGAGTTAAAACATCTTACATTCCAACTGCCTTAGAAAGGCTGAATAAAATTTTACTCATGCACTAAGATTGGACTGTCACAAAGTGATGGATGGCTTTTCTATGTTCTCTAGGGCATTTCAATACCATAGACTCCGAGTGCTCTTGATTAAAAGGCGACATTCTCATTTAGGGTCTCGTCACTGCCTGAGCTTCAAACCATTATCATTCACCTGCACTGGTGCTTCCAGTGACAAAATACTTACCAAAACGTATAAAATACTAATTACTTTAGTCACTTTGATAGAGGTATAAAACACCCTAAAGCAAAGCTCTATTATGCTGTGTGAGGGTTTGAATTCAAAATTAAAAATGCAGCCAAAGGGAGAATAAGATTTTAATTACATTCCCCACCTCTCAAACATTGCTTGAAAACCTAGGGGAAAAAGACCTAGCAGTTTCATGACACAGGAACTCTCTTCTTACTGGTACTGTTCACTTAAGGAAAAAAAAGAAAAAAAGAAAATCCAGAAAACCTCAAGTTTACTTTGTTCTCTTCAAAATTATTAAACTTCTCAAACACAGAAAAAGACTAACAAGCTTCAATAAAAAGCTTTGATTTCTTCTCAAGAGATTTCAGATGCGAAACATGTTTTTCCATTTAAAAACTTTCAAGCACTGTGACGGACGAAGTTTTATAACTTGCAGATATTTCAAGGAAAAAAAAATATTTTCTATGGGGAAAACCTCAAATAAAATGTAATTGGGACACAACTGTGAATAGTTTCACACTAGCCCAGAAAAGCTTGGTTTAATTTGCATTTGCCACAAAGCTCCCTTCGGCTTAAATAATTGCAAAGGATCTCTCACTTTTAAATTTCATTTGGTGGATTGGGACCATTCCCTGTTTATAACATTTGACAGTTTATCAAGAAAATTGTAACTTGGACAAATTCATGGGCTGAATGGCATGCTGAAGCAGCTCTGAAGCTAAACAACTCAGTGTACATAAGGAATGAAAAAGCACACGTGAGTTCATACTTTCACTAAGGATAAAACTGAGCCCAGCTAACAGAATATTTTGATTCCCCAAGAGAAAAACAGTATTCTAAATTGATGAGCCTTAGGACTGAAAATGGATGGAAGCATACTAACAAAAGAGACGGGAGTAAATCACAGTTGAATTTTTATAAAAATTGACAGTATGTTCCTTTCTCTATCAGAAAAATTCAGTTCAGTCAAGGACTTTGGCCAAACTGCCTTGTAAAGGTTAAAATACATTACTTGATATAGAACAGTGAAGGTCAAAGTATTTCTGGAGAAAAGACTGAGGACTAAAATATGCTAATATTGTGATGCAGCTCAGGGAACATACCAAAATCTCTCTGGTAAATAACAGGCTTCAGCCAAAGTAGGAGAAGGATCTAAGTCCATTCGTCTGCATGTGACTGAACCATGGACAAGGAAAGCAAAAAGATACTGGCTCCTGAGGCTGATGGAAAAACAATTCCCTTCTGTAAGCAATACTATTCCTGATTGTAGTTTATTCTGTAAAACATTATCCATTTTGACAGAAAACAACGTTTGAGTAACAAACAAAACAACATTTCTTTAAAGAAAGGCAATAAATTAGTTTCAACTAAAGACAGGGTGTATCTTTCTTCCAGAGCTCCTATCAACTTTTCTTAGGAAAAATAGACCTGAATTAGAATAGTCAAAAGTTTACATTCAGATGTTATGGACTAACCGGTAAACCAAAACAGAAAGCAAAACTTTACTTTTGCATTTTTCCCTGTTTTTTGCACATTTTAGCGCTTACTTCTGTCTGTCTTAATAGTCACTTTAAGTAGATAAAAATTCTATTTCTGTTACATTTCTGCTAAATGCGCCTACTGCTGCCATGATGAATTAGTAAATACTAACAGTCGTGCTGCAAGGGCTTAGCACTGCAGTTTAAAGTTACTCAGAAGGTTTTTCCATTTGTGTACAGGTACTTAAGACTGTCATATCGAAATACCATGTCAGAAAGACAAATGTTCAGTACCCCGACTTACGGAACATTTCAGTTCTAAAGCAATTGAGAATAAAAATATAATTTCTAGAAACCTTTAAAAAGTTATCAAAGGCATAACTTATCAGAGAGCAGTAATTCTATCAGATGCTCCAAAGGTCTTTGAAAGAGGATCAGAAAAGAAACTCTACCTTAGATTTAAAAAATCTTCAGATTACAAATGTCATCTTTGTTGTTTGTTTCATATTATGGGAGAAAAAAATATCTGATTGTACATGTCTTGACATGTCTTCCTTCATCCTGCAAATTCAACACCAACCATTCCTGCTTTGAGTATCACACCAGGTCTCCTGTACTCAGTAGGTGTATTATCCTATGGATACCTACATTTAACTGAATAATGAAAAAAAACCCTGATGACTGAACCGAAATAAACATGTGGCAAATTCTAATTTAGATGAAAATAAGGTAATACAAGTATCTATTGTAGACTATTTTGAGGCTGCTCAGGAGGAAAAGGGGGAAGAGAGATGTATAGTGATGCTAATTTCAAGGCAAATTTCTGAACTATTTCTGCAGTAACATTTGTACAAGTAGGGGGTTGTTTACTTAACTATGTAAGTTCTGTGGCTATACACTTCACTCTGATACTATATATTGAAGTCGAGTTAAGGCAGATCATCTGAAAAGCACCAAACAGATCAGTGTTTTGCATATAAACTTTTTTTCTGGACTTGAAACAGAACTATTAAAAGACTTGACTTTTCCACTACATTAGAATTAGTGAAGTTTTAGTATCACATCCACAACTGTAGATGAAGAAGGAAATACAGTATTTAGCATTTTCGGATTGCTTAACAGGATATTTTAAGAAGCTTACCACAGTAAATTATTTAGCAAATAAAAAAAAAAAAAAAAAAAAAAAAGACACCACCCTTTTGGACAGGTGGAAATGAGGCTAGATAGGTCGATTCTGTGGCTGCACTAAAATGCAACTCTGGCTGCAACAAATAGGTTTAATAAAAATTAAGGAGAAAATTGAATTTCTGACTTGAGAAAATTTAAGGTTGTTAATGTGAGGCTCAAACTAACATTGCTAGTTCTAGTCTATATAAACAAAGATAATCAACTGATGGAATAAGGACATTCCGGTTAACTACTTTGATTTGAGGAGCCTGAACACACTGCACATATGTCAAGGTAGTTTTAAGAGTTAACTTTGCTCTAAGAACATTTGTGCTGTTTCCCAGGGAAAGACAGTTCTACGTAACTGTTGTTACAGTGTAGGGAGAATTAGCACCATCTAAATGCAGTCAGTGAGTTTGGGGCTTCATTAATACACTATAGGGAAAAGTCCCCAACTGAGACACCCTGGCATGCATATGGAGGGAGGGTATGACTGCTCATCCTTACTGAGAGGATGCACCCAACTTAATCACGTAAATCAGATGTCTGAAATGAGAGGCAGTAATACTGAATCACTGAGGCTGGAAGATGCTCTTGAGAGGTCACTAGCCCACCACCTTCTCAAAGCAGGGTCAAAACTGACCTTGGACCAGTCTGCTTAGGACTCTGCTTAGGACTTTCTCACAGAAGGTCTTGAACACTTCCAAGCCCAGAGATTCCACAGCTCTCTGGGCAACTTTCCATCTCCCTGGTTAGAAATCAATATCCTGTATAATAGAAAATACTGGGTTTATTAACAAAAAGCTTTTTTGGTCATAAGCAGTCATATAACTCAGGTTAATTACTGCCCTAATTTCTGCATGTTCCATTTCTGCAGTATTTTGCTGTAGTCCTGGTGGTTTCAGGGCTTAAATGTAACAAGGTCTCTAGGCAGAGGGGTTATCGTTTATTAAATGTATCTGTTTATCTGGAAAATTAAGACAAGCTTCTGGATGGACTGCATACCAATACACCACTGACTCAACAGAAAGACTGGTTTTATGATGCATAACTTTCATGCCATTTACTATGGGGTTTTAACTCCCTCCTCCTTTCTCCAAGATGCTATTTTCATAATACTTTCTCCTTTCCCTGATTAACATCCTCTGTACTCCTGTGGGATGCCACTAACCTTTTCTTTGAAGAAAAAGGTCTACTTGATACATACCTAACCAAACTCTAAGCACCTGTTCTGTATTTAGCTTGGGAAGTTGCTGATTCATTTTCTGGTTTGAAAAGTACTTGTATTATTGAAAGCTTATTTGATTTTCCACCTGTACCACTTCAGTGACAGTATCCGTACCTGTAAACATCGTCTAATTTATGCAGAAACTATCACAGGAGTCTCAGCTTTTTCTGCCCTTTTTGTCATTCTTTTCTAACTCAGAAAGCATAAATCTGAGGAAGCAGTAAATAAGGCTGTCATGATAAGCATACTGCATCCTTATGAACACAGGGGTAAGCAGTGCTACAAACATGTCAACACTGTAAGGGCAGAAAAGTAAAAAACCGAACTTACTTAAAACTGCATAGAAGGTTTCACCTCTAGGCCTGTGGATGTTTGCAAAATCTTTTTTAATTACATCACATTTTATGTAACTCACATATTAGGCAGGTTGTGCATGGAAGCACACATAAGTGTGATATTTTATCTGTTTAATGAAAATGAAGGACATATGATATACAAAAAAATTATTTTTCTCTGTTTAATAAATAATAAAAGGACAGATATGGTACTAGAAGTCTCTCTTCATGTGGTAAATCCTAGCAATGGCCTACAATGGTTTATGGAAGGATTTTTCTTTTAATTCCCCAAATGCTCCTTATCTACAGGAGGGTCTTATAATCAGCAAGGGCAATTTTTCTTCCTGAGTCAGCCAGCACTTACATCCTGGGGCAAGATGATTACAAACCATGTAACTACAGATATTCACCCTCCAGAATGATGGACTCTGCCACAGTTTAATTACATATTACTCACAAAAGGGTTTCCTTCTATCCATTTAAAATTTGATTCTTGAATGAAGTGATGCATTTTTACTATAACAGAAATGCATGTTATTAGATGGATGACTATATAGCTTTTGGGCTAGAGTTTTGGAAGTAAAAGATTTCTGAACCCTGTTTGCACAACTGTGTATTTTGCATTAAAATTGTCATTAAACAAAACGTGTAACATAAATAAACACCTATAGGACATAAGCAAACCATTCTGACGATTATGTTCAATACCAGGCTATGGAGTTGTTCTCTTTGGAGCAGACAGAACTCTCTGTAGAGGAGAGAACATTTCTATGCTCCCCTCCTGACACACCCAGCCTGCTGGTTAGGGTGTGCGCGGGAAAAAGACAAGATTTGAATCCCCTCAGGCAGTGGCCCGAACAGGACTAACTTCAAGTGGAGGACACAGCAAGCACTTAAGAACACAGGATATGAAAAATAAGTATCAGTGCTGTAAGTGTGGCTTTGAAAGACAGGATGTAATATCTGCTTTCAGAAAGGCAGATATTCGTGGCTCTGAATCTCAAATACAGAATCTCAAGTGCTTAAACATTCAGGGTGAAGTAGAATTAGAACTAGTCCATAGTATTTCCTGCTAGCTTATTTTGGTAGCATCTCACAGAGCTTGCTGCAGTTTGGAGCCAGTTAAGGTATGTGAGAGACTGACAGACAAGCAGTGTGGCAGCTGAAGCTTTTACTCTCCAGGTCTTCCCACAGGCAGGGACACTGGATCTACTAATGAACCAGATGTTGAACTGCTCCGGTTTTAATTTAGTTTGCTAAGGTAAACTAATAAAACTTGCAGTTAAGAGTATCTAAGCTCATGAAATAGCGTACTTGTAGTGGAAGAGCATTTTTCCCTTGCCATGCAGTCCTGTTTCTTCTTGTTCTACCTCCAACACCTGTTAGACTGCCCTGTGAATCAGTCCAGTTCACCAATGCCACAAGAGGTAATGCAGCTTTCCAGGAGAGAGGGAAGGTTTGTTAAGTTAATCTTCTGACTGATTTCCTCTATCAGTGGCTGTGCGGGTCTGGTGAGTACCAAAGCTGGTGTGATGCAGGCAGCAGAAACATAGAGCTGAGATGTGTGAAGGTGGGTAAGAGTAAAGAAGATAGGAGGAAACTGGGACTCCGTTTTGGATCATGAGAAGCTAATAGATTGCCTAACTGAGCCTCTTGGAGTTGCAGGTGCGCTTTGCAGTGAGACAAGACATTCTGTTCGTGGGTATGAATTGTGCTGTGAGGGCCAGGTGTATTTCACAACACGGAGTGTCACAACTTTCTGCAGGTCTAATTAAATAGCCAATGTCTCCACTCTTTTTTTCTTGGAATGCTAAAAAAAATGCGTTCAAAACCCTCCCAGGCTACCAGATGAATATTTCTATTAGCCTTTCTAATCCAAAATTAATATAACTACTAATGCCTTGCCAAAGCAAGAACTGAAGTTAGTACCTAACAGAAGCATTACATTTTACAAAAATGTGAAAAACAGTCTGACACCTCTTCAAATCAGGAGTATCTAGACAGTTAAATTATTCCAAGTTTTCTTTTGTAAACCTGAAACTCTTTAATGGGCTAACTGCATTCTGAGATCGCTTTTTCAGAGCACTACCTCTCAAACAAAATGTCATACTAAAGCACATGCATGCAGTGGTTTAGATAACTCTTTCTCTTTCAAAAAATAACCCATGCTATTTTATCTCCTTATGGTAGAAGCAGTGAATCATCTTTATTGTCTCTCCTAAGTTTCTTGCATGTTTATGATGAATAAACATATGAAATTAAGTGTGATAGTATTAAGAGTCCATTTTCCATGAGCTAAAGGCAAAACCTAAAATTCTCTACTAAGGTAAGGGGAGAAGGGTAAAAAAATACACCACCAGCACACTGACTCCCATAGTAGAAGGCAATACACATATGCTTTTGCCTTTCTACAACATAACACATCTGTGTTTACATCTAAAATCTAATCACGTTTGGTTGGAGGGTTGGTAAATCTGAGACTGTCATAGTCTGGTTTGGAAATTCAGATACTTTTATCATTATAGATCATCTAAAGCCTTCAATATGTGATAAACGTCAAGCAAAGTCAATTCTTAGCTCGCAATTTTGACAGCTTCCCTTTTAATCCAGACTGCACTATAAAAGCAATTATCTTTTTTTTTTTTTTTTTTTTAATAAAGTTTAACTTAAACCACACATAACATTTGCCGGCTTTCCCCATATAATCTGCTATTTTTCTTTTAATTATCGTTTTTCCCCATCAGGGACTGGAGGGATTCTGGTTCTTTAATAACAGGTTTGACTTCAAATGTGCAAGTGACAAAAGCTGGTACCTCAAGATAATCCTGGCTTTCATGACTGAACTGCCTGATAATAAGCTGGTTTTTGGGAAAAGTACAAGAACCTCATGGAAGAACAGATGCTTAATATTTCATCTGTTCACTGCTTTGCCATGGAAAGTATCTTTGTGATCACGTGTTTGAAAGGATGAGGAGATGTAGGCGGTGACTCTGAGTGCTACATACAGAGAACCCTAGAACTGCAAGTTTGTGGGGGCTTTCAGTGCTTAGTGGTCTGGTGATGTGCAGTGTGATGCCAGAGGATTGTTACCTATCTGTGGGGTAGCTATCCCAATTTAAACACTACCTGCTAAAACTCTTGCTAAGACACTGCAATGTGTTTTAAACTAGCTGCTAGTTTTGTAAGAGCCAAGACTCTTGGGCAGGGTTGTGGATGTGTGCAAGTGGCTGAACTGGAAGAGCTCACCTCAGCAGTTCTTATCAGTAACCACGAATCGACTGCACTGTATCATGATATCTATACTCTATCCAATGAAAGTGTCATTTAAATCTATTTAACTAGGGTTGAGATAACATCTCCTGGGACTACATTACATCTTCCATTATATCATTCCAGGCAAGCAGTAGCTTCAAATTGGCACAGCTTCATTGGCTAAATTCATGTATTTTCAGTTACTAAGTCATAACCTTAAGGGCTGAGAGATGTTTAAAAAAATAAAGTGCAGTCTAGGGCATAATGACAACGATAAATGGTAGTTTTTTGTTACTCTAACAACTACACACGTTCTTACATCTCCCTACTATCATGCTGTTATCAGGGTCCTGCTGTCTCTTTCAGGGCAGGTGGATTTGGTGAGAAATGCAACTCATTAAATTTCCAACTACAAAGGAAAATCATGCTTTTCTGTTACACAAAGTCTCACATGGAATACTGTTATAATAATAAGTTTAGTGTTATACTGATTGGAGTAAGAAAGGTCTGAATTCTTAACCAGGTGATTTTTAATTTTTCGTCATGAAGTTATTATACTATGACGCACTAGAAGAGGTACTTGACATGGTGACAGCAGCAGTTCAGCTCAGTTGTTGTAGTGGCACTCACTGATTCTGTAGTTAAACTCATTCCTCCTGATCTCATTTTTCAGGAAATTACAGCCAGATCGAATGGACTCTGTTTAAACAAAGTTATTTTAAAATTGATTTGAAGATTTCCCACTTACAGTGTTTGGCATGGTAAAATAGTATAACAGGAGAACTGATTAAATTTACTGATGGTTTAGAGTCCAATTCCATGTTATCTGTGCACTAGGGTAAGCACTGTCTTTAGTGGCCAGCTTCTGAGTACATAAATATATACATATTAACATGGTTACTGTTAAGTTTTCTCATTGAATTTACAGCTGTCTATCAGGATAGCTAATCTGGTGATCTTCAGTTTGTGGTATAAAATATCATTGTTCAGTTATATTTAAATTACAGATGGAGTTCTAAGTGTAGCTCAGTCGCTTTTATTCTCATGTTGCGCCTAAGAGGAGCTTATTTAAGAAGACAATAACTTTAAACCATTTTGACTGGTTTTTTCTAGCATTGTTGTACAGCTTTTGTTTTTAAGCACAGAACAAAAATACAGGAGTTGTTAAATATACATATGAGAGCTAGTTACATAAAATGAAGGTTACCAGTAGTACTGCTGCAATATTCACAACTAGAGAAAAAACAGTACATTTAATAATTCAACTCTTAAATATCTTTGCAGAAGAGGAAGTTCAGCTTTTATTTTCTAAATGGCACCAAGACCTGGTGTTGCTACAGTGATGGAGAGGAAGGAAGTAAAAAGCATTCTCTGTGTATTTCTGTAGGTTACAGGGCAGTCTACATCAATTTAAAATATAAAACAAAACGCAATCTCATTCTCAAAGTAAGGCATTCACTACTATCTTCCGCTGCAGCAAAGATTGAGGTATTTTTCAGTTGCACAACTGCATGGGAGGAATAATTGTGTAATGCTAATGAAAATGATGTAATCAATTGCAATCATGCTTTCCTGTAAACTCACTTTTAATTTCACATTTGGTAAGTGCAGGCATTATATCCAAAGAGCATGTGTCTCCTTCTGTAGACATGACTGACAAGCCCTACGGGTAATGTGCTTCCAAAACAAACATGACTCAATACCTTTGGGTTGGTAACTCATACAAATAATGAAGAATGTTTTTTGGTCATGTTCCTCACGTGTATCTTAGAGAAAGTAGCAATTCATATGTTAGAGGAACATACTGAAAATCATAAAAATCTGTATGCTGCCAGATAATTGTGCCTTCTTGTAGGATATACACAGTTACTCAAACTAGTTGATTACATTTCTGTACTTAGGCAAATTTGTTAGATAAAAAAATAAACACATTTTCGAAATGTAGTTTCCCCAGACCAGCATGTCTTTCAGCACGAGCACTGTGATAGTTACTTGTGACATAAAGCATGCAAAAGAATAACAAACTATGTGATTCATGGAACTTACAAAAACCCCTTTTTGTTTAATTTCATGGTGATGGAATCACAGATGTGGGTAAGTTCACAGCTGGCACGATGTGAAGTATATTTTCATGCAGGCCAGACACAAGATTCTCAGCAGAAGTTACCAGTGAATATAATGGGGAGTCCCCAGATCCTAAATTGACCCCTGCAAGTAGTTACAGACTTCCTGGTGGGAATCCACTTACCTATAGTTAACTAAGGAAATATTTCACTATTTCTCTACCTGATTCACAATGTCAGTTAACTTAAAATAGAAACCATATTGTGCTGAACTATTGCATGATATTTTTGGCTTCTGAAAGGCTGAAAAATAGGCTGTAAAAGGCTGTTAAAAATATCAAAGGGGTTAATTAGGAAAGTGAATGGTCAGAGGAGTAAGAAGTGCTACCTCAAAACCTGTGCTGAAAGTTGTGTGTATTAAAGGTGGGTACCTACCAGACTGCCAGATGAATGTTACTTCTTTGGAGCTAAAAAGTTAAAATAGCATTGCAATTCCGCAATTGTTGGATACTCAGTATATAAGATATTTGGAAAAAGTATTTAAAATTCATGGTGACCTAGTGCCTGATTGGTTGAGCCATTTATCAAATCGGATAAATTATAAAATAGAGCGTTCGGTGTTTGTTGACTGGCTATATTCTGAATAGCACAGCAGACCAAAATTATCGAGTGTTTCATTGTGTCACAGGTTTCCTGATCCGGAAGAAGTCCATTACTCAGCAATTATGGACTTTATAAGGGCTTGTGGAGATTAAGAGTAAATAAGGCACTACAGAAGAAAGCAGCCAATGATCAATGCTTCTAACTCAAAAAACACAAAGTCCCCATTTCACTTCTGTTTGAACTGGCTCACTCCAGAGCTATGAAACAACGCTGAATGTGATTGCTAGAAGATCAATGAGCTGTTTCTTGTCCCATTCCCGAGGTTACCCATTTTCTGAGACTCTTCTTCTTTTTTATACAGGATTGATCTACATTGCTGAAGTCTGTGAACGCATACACCAACTTGGACATAATATTGAGAAATTATTCCATCCTCCACTGAAATCACTTGTGAGAAGAATTGCAAAAACTGTTTTATCACACACTATCAAAACCCAGTCTGAGTATGAATTCCTGGATTGCCTCCTAACACTGGAAGCTGTCCACAGGTTTAAGTCTGGTGTGAACTTCAGAGAACAGTTTTAGAGGCTGAAGGGTTTGGGGAAGTTTTTTAAATATAAAAGATTTTATACATATTTAAATTATGTGTAAGTCCATAATGTGTTATATCTGCATACACGTACACGTACACATGCACAGAACAGTCCTCTCCATACTGTAAAGTCCAGACTGTTATGTCTCTCAGACCTTGAAAAGTTGTCAAACGTGATGATGACAGGCATTAATTTTTCACCGTCGCAGCACAGTTTATTAGCTACATTAAGCATTATGGTTCATACTCCCTCTCCTAGGGATAAACCCACAAGAAAAGGAAAATAAACTATGTACCTGCCACAGGGTGAAAACAAGTGTTAGAAAAGCATCATTCACAATGAGGAAGGGTTTGTGTCTGTGCTCTGGTGTGTGCACAATGGCTCTGATTTGTCTGGAGAGAAGATCTGCTGAAAAATGCAGAAACATTCCCCAGATCTGGTGGCAAGTCAAAATAAGCAACCTAACTGGCATTAGGGCATACTTTGTAGCTACGCTACTGTTACAGTTCATGAACTATTACTGAGAAGAATCACAGGGGGCCGAAGGGGGGACAGCTGTAGGAGTGGAAGACAACAGTGTTCTCCAACTCTTTTTTTGACCACTTTAGCTACCAAAATCTTTCTAAAAGAAGTAATCCAAGACATACTTCATTTGAAGTCTATAGAGATGTCGTATACACAGTAACTCTGAACCTCTTCCAGGTCTTAGTTTTGGAGCATAAGATGCTACCTCCTGATCAAGGGACCGATGTCACCAGCTGGGTATTGGTCTGTAGAGCGGCATGGTGGTGTCACACAATGCAGAAATACAGGCTGCACTACTCACTGTGACTGGCAGCAGAACGTTAGAATTAATAGCTCTTCTGCCTCCCCTGACGCTGTTTGCCAAAACTCAGGCTCTGAGGTTACATCTGCATTTCACATTTAACTTTCAGGTCCCCACAGCTCACCTGAGAAAGGGCCATCATGCAAACCTGTACTTGAGCTGCACACAACAGAACTAGCAGCTGTTAAATTGTGCTTGTTCAAACACTAGTCCCTCCTCTGTGACAGCTCAACTACCTCAAATTAAAATCATCATGCACAATGAATGGTTTGTGCGCGTAGGTGTACATACAGAGCTCAGGCGTAACATGACGTCAGGCGCAAAGCGAGGTACTAAAGGCAAGTATGGAAAAATTAACAACTGCAAGACGGTTTGATCACAATGTGCCAACGCCCACAACGCCGACAGTTGCGACGTGACTTTAAACGCAGCTTTAGCTGAATCTCGGTTAAGCTTTCCTTCTTAGTTAACACACCCGGCTGGAGAAGGCACAGGAACTGTACTACTGGTTTAGCTGTACACACGAAGGGGACACAACCTCCGCGCTACTGGACGACGGAACAAGAGGCCTAAAACTCGGCGTTCAAACGCCTGTAATGAAACCGCCGGCGCGAGGGCCACCAGAGCCCTTCCCCGGGGCTGAGCAGCTTGCAGCGCGGCCACGGGCGGGACGGGTGGGGGGGGGTGGAGTATGTTGGTGTGTGTGGGGGGCGGGGTCCCGTGACGCTCCAACGGACGGTTTGTGAGCCCTGGGAGGCGCTGGGGTGGACTGGGAGTGCTGCAAGGGGCTCACATGGCACGGGGAGGGACTGGGAGGGACCGGGTTGGACAGAGAGGGCACTGGGAGGGACTGGGCTGCACTGGGAGAGACTGGGAGGTTACTGAAAGGGCACTGGGAGGGATAGGAGGAGTACTGGGAGGGCACTGGGAGGGGACTGGGATGGAGTGGGAGGGCACTGGGAGGGATTGGGAGGTTACTGAAAGGGCACTGGGAGGGAGAGGAGGGGCACTGGGAGGGACTGGAGGGGCGCTGGGTGGGATTCGGAGTGCCGCAAGAGCCCGGGAAGGGCCTGGAGATGCCCTGGGAGGGCACTGGGAGGGACTGGGCTGTACTGGGAGGGACTGGGAGGTTACTGAAAGGGCACTGGGAGGG